>LWMK02000291.1:48583-92977 GCA_001693075.2 Taenia saginata | reverse complement strand
AAGTGTTTCGTTCGTGCCGCATGTGCTCAACGGTGCTGTGAAGCGATTTGATCGGAACTACATCCATTGACAATTTGCATTAAGTCGTACTTTGGTACTTCCCGGGGACTTCGCACAGTGTGTGTGTGTGTGTGTTTAGATTGGTTTGCTCAGGCTGTATGTTAATGCACTGTTGCGAACCCCCTTAATTGCTTATTGTACAGATTTTATCTCACACAGAACTTGTTGCTATCTTCAAGGAGCTCGCAACGAAAAGCTCTGATAATGCGCCATTTTTGCGCTCTCGACATTCCCAAACTACCTTTTTACGCCACAGTTATTTACTAGTGCAGCGGTTGTTCATAAACTACTTTTAAATGGGTGGTATTTGTGTCGCTACCGGTTTGATACTCCATTTCCGAGAACAGAATTCGCAAGTCTACCAGTGCGTCTTAGTATAGTTCGGAGCAGATCGTGGATGCCACGTTGTTCGTATTTCCAGCTGAGCCGAAGTTCATTGATCATGATGTGCCTATCATGCGTGATTTTGGGAAAGTCGTACAGCACAATCAGGGCAGAGGAGGTAGCCTGCTTCATTCCCTGCCTCCTTCTCTTATTCAGCCAAGCAATTATCAGAGTGCTGCAATGGTAGATTTGGAAAGAGTTGGCCGGCAAGACTCCTCTGACTTATGGCATATATGTGGTCCTCCGATTCATTTCAGCAGCTCCACGTAGTCGTCGACGGCTATTAGGCAGTCGAGACCATGAAAGCTGTGACTATGCTTAAACTTCCTGCCAAAATGCAAGAAGTAATCGCCAAGCACCAGATTCACCACAAGGAATGCCCTGTTGCTTCGTAAACGAGATCGTTGCTACGTCTGCAAACCTCCCCTATTCACAATGCTATAAAGACTTCATCATCAGCAGAGAGAAACGCATCCTTGCCGATGCTGCCAGATTTATCCAATAGCATAGTGTCATCTGGATGCAGCTTCTCAACCTTACGCTTCGCAAAAGTAAACACAAGTGAGGAAATCTACTCGAAGCGGGACAAGACCACTTTCTTCAATCTGCTACTTCAGGGGCTTGTGCAGGCATTGTCTGAAACGCACTTCAATAGCCCCATCGTAAAGAGGGCAATAGGGAAATCTCATGGTTGTGTTATCCAATTTCATGCACTGTCTCCCTGCCAAAGGCAGCAGTGTGAACAGCATGACTGCGGGCGGTTAGGCTAGAGTAGCCAGTGAATGCATCCATTGACGCGTCAAAAGCACGGTTGGAAATTATTGGCAAAGCTCAAATCAATCAAATTAGTTCAAAAAAGAGATCAAAAAGTGCCGTCGCCATATTTGAACCGAGAGCTGAGGGAGCAACTCTAGTCTCGTGCTTGAGGAGAAGGTCGATTTCCCCGAAGCTAAGATAAATCACCCCTCCAGTCTGCATTAAGACTACATTGACGCTCTTTCATATGAGACAATAAATATGCTGCACTGCAATAAGTCCTCTCCTGTCAGGAATAGTGGCAGAGAAGCGGAGGTGATCAGGAGGAGTGCTACATTCGTGGCAGCGCATCCTGTCCTCACTCCTTTAAAAGTCAGACCACAAATTCTAGCCTCCATCTGCGTCCTCAATGGCTGCACTCCTCCCCCTTCCTTCGAGATCTTCTGAAAGGTTTGGTCTCAAACGCAATAGGCGTAGGAATCTGTCACGTCTCCCACAATGACCACTGCCGCGATATCTTGTTCCATCTCGTCATCGACTAGTGGAAGCAGACCCTAGCCATGAACTCCTCCTTTGCTGCCAACAACGTAGCGAGGGTGATGAGCAATGTGCTGGGCAACTTCAGCACCTAGATACTCGTCCCATTTGAAGGGCACTGCTCACCAGGATTGTTAGATAGGCAGTCGTTCGCAATACTCAGATGCCTCCCAACTGTCCATCCTGGTTGAGTGACCCTGCGCCATAAAGATCAACAAGCTCAGTCAACTGGTCAGTTAGCTATCGAAAGCAGTAGGGACACAACGTGACTTTGCCCATCATGTGCCCATCAGATGGTCAAACCCTACATCTTCATGACAGACTCACCCGTAGCACGTTCCAAGGATATGCTGTCCCACCTGCTCCTTCTTCTGCCTGCCCCTAACTGGCTTCCACTCATTTATGCGAGTTCCAGATGAACTAGAAGGACGCTCATTCAGCCAATTCCATGACAAATCTGCAAGATTTTCCAGGCCTTAGAAGCAGGATTTCAATTATTTCAATTGGCACAAGACTAGGTTTAGTAGGAGGGACGACGACTAGTGCACAATGGACGAATTCTAGGTGATGAAGTTCACTAAGTGCCCCCATCGAGCTTGGGACCCTGTACCTGTTGCTGAATTTCTTCACGACGCCCAATCGGTCCTCACATTCGCGCAAGATGCTCTTCCCACCCAGCAAAGCAACGAAGCCAACGCAGTTGTTTTGCGACCAAATTAGATGAACGTTGCTCACATTCACCCATAACACTGAAAACGAGGGAAAGTACGCGCAGTGCTAAACAAATACGGGAACATATTTGGATAGCGAGATGAGAAACTGGAACACGCAGACATTCCTAGGCCTACGGTAGACACTGGCGGAGCCGAATCCATTTGGCGATTGTCCAGATGTCTAACGCCCCTCCTGGTGGCTGAAGTTACCCATCCAGTTGGTGAGATAATCCGGGATGAAACTATAAACCACTCCATCTAAGTGCACCCTCCGATAGCTCTACAAAAGCAAAAATGTGGTAGTCCACGATTACGCATTGATCACGGCATACCGTAACTGAGAGGGACGTATTGCCACCGCACTGCATAAGAGATTTGTTGCACTCCCAGCATGGATCATACCGGCTATCCATCCTGCACTCGACTTGCGGGTGCTGAAGGTGGAAGTGAGGGAAAAAGACGGACGAGGAGCTGCTTTCATAGTGCCAGACGGATTATGTGAATTTCGGACAGTTGCCATCGGATTCTGAAACGCAGCGGCTACCATTCAAATGCTCGTCGAGATAGAATTGGTTGGAAGACTCCTAGTGCTAAACAGCCTGCAATCAGAAGGATGCTACTGGAATGGTCAGAACTAGTCCTAGCGATTGAAGATTGTGAGCCACAAAGCCGACTTTCAGCGCAAACACTAATTGGTCTCAGGCTCGTTGTTGCATGCCGTTTACCAAGAGCTGCACGACCAACCACGTCATGTGGGAGCAAAGAGTATGCGCAACGCCCCAAGCAAATGGTGTCGGCGGCCCTCACTTATCCCAGACGTGAGAGGTTTCTGTCGGAACTGCGTTACTTGTAGCAATTTCAAGAAGTCCATGGTCGTGAAAATATTCTCTGGCAGAGCCCAGTATTATGCTGAAACCAGTCCCTCTGATGCAATGTAAAGGCCTTCATAAAAATACTCTTAGTCGGAGTAGCTAATGCCGCATTCCTTTTAATAAGATCCAAATGTTTTGCAGCAGTCTTTGTGTTGGGCGCCTCCATGCTACATCTGATACGAGGCACCACGTTTCCTGTTCCCTCTTCAATCTGCTTGTGCACTCTTATTCACTCGGCAGCTTGTGCCCAATGCCGAGGCACATTGCTTCCCTCTCCTCGCATTCGTTCCTATGTGCTTACCTTTCTTAGTGGTCCTGTCAAATCGTGCAAGCAAAAGTCTGCGTCACTTCGTGTTTACTCGACAAAGCGTAACCTCCTTCCGTCCACGTTCATCCTTAATGCTGGCATGGAAATAGCCATTTTTGTCGCCTCAATGCATGCACTGCATCGACCAACTTCGACGCTGCAGTGACTAGAGGCACAGGAAGTGAAGCTGCGGAAAGCATGGCTACACAAACAACGTCAGTATATGGGCTGAGTGGAATGCCGTCTGCATAATATCGAAGCAAGCTCTCCAATGCTGCCTCTATTTGATATCCACCACTGCCACATAGCTTAGTGAATTCAGTCAAGAGTAGGGTGTGCTCCATACCAATGATAACCTGGCACATTGTGAGTAAGGAATGCATACTTACTGACTTGCAGTTGGCGGAACTGGCAAACGCGCAGCAAATTCTGTTTGCATCGCGTCCACTCCGTTGAACAATGCACGCGTCAGGTAACAGTGTGTCATGTCGACCTGGTAACATGATCAGGGTCATTGGACAAATGCGACGGGGTGAGTTGGATTAGCTCATGTGTTACTAAGCCCTATGTGTCCTTAGCGTGGAATAGGCTTAACTGATGAAGGAAATGTTGAGGTGCATTTACTGGGAAGTAAGGAGGTGATGCCAGTCACTAGAGGAATAGTAGCGATGCGTGCTCTGCCTTAACAGAGGGTGGATTTTAGGAATTGGGGAGGGAAGCATTCGGTGCAAAGCACACCAAAACTAGCTAAGATATCTATCCCCAAGTGTTATTGGAATCGCTTGAGCGTATCTTTGCGGTATCGCCAATGTGCCACCGACGCTAGTTATGATGTTCTCCTCGTGAACGGAGCACATTTCTAGCCTTCGATAGCGCATCTACGGTCCACATGCCTTATTCCGTTTGACATAGTTTACTCAGCTGTTGCTCTTCTTCCTCATTCGACTAGCAGTGATTGCCTTTTGGTGTGATGAGACAAGTGCATGAACGAATGTTGACTCCACGTTGTCGAGATTGGGCTGGTTTTATCTTCCATAAGAGCTGTCAACTTGCCTGCATGTGTAACGGCCTGGTTGAAAGTGGATGCCTGTGTGTGAGAATGCCTAAGGCTTATAAAGCCTTATTTGGCCGGCCACCTTCTTGTATCCATTGATGGTTGGTTGCTCATTTATATCCGATTCCTTCTTCCGCCAGGCTTTTCTTTTCTTCTGATGCAGTATCGCGTTACGCGGAGTTGCGCTCCTTTTAGAGTCGGACGAATTGAATCAGTAGTTACTTTAAATCCAAGCTTGGATCTCAGCACCGGAGCGATTATCCCACGGATATCACAAACATCCTCCTCAGTGCATGTGCACCATATGCTTTTGGTGAATGCATCTGAGTTGTGAAATGAGTCCAAAATTATTTCTAGCATTGCTTTCAGTTGTGTGGCATTTATAACAAAGTTCGAATAATTCGACCTGTTTCTAATACTCTTCGTCTTATCGAATCACCGATGCAAGACTCGCTGTGCAGAACTTAGCTCAGCCTCCTCTCAAAGGTAGTACCTGAATTCACCAACCCTATAGAGCAATGTGGATTCCAGGTGCAAGCACACTCGTATTTCACTCTCTCGTAGCTAACTTCAGGTTTCTAATCAACAATGATGAATGGCTTCTCGAGAAATAAAAGGGGACCGGTTTTGTTGAAGATCAGCAAAACTGTGTTTTGGGAATCACGTAGTGCTCGTTGTCGAATTAGCTTAAAGGTGCATTGAGTGCGTGAATGTGTGCTCTTTGACCTGCCCTTCTTACTCATCAAATTTGTGTCCCCTAAAATTTGACTAGGACGCATGGATTTATGTTGAGTGCCAAAACAATGATATGTGCTCAAAGATTGGTTGCACTGGTTGCAATTTTGCACTGCTCCCAGATATCTCCCATTCAATTATGCGAGGTGCAGGGAAGCCGGAGGAATGTTCATGCTGCTCACTATTTGTCCCGAATGTAGACGAATCAAATGTGTACCCGTATGCTTTCGCAAACTTTTGCAATATAAATCGGATTTTTTTCTACTTTTATAAGCTTATCTTCAAAAGAGTGAGGGGATATTTGCGTGGATGGGAAGTGTTGCTAGATGTCTGCAGAGGGAAAGAACCCTACACGGTGAATTGTATTATGAGGCCAGAACTAGCTAAGGACGTGGCACCTGGTGCTGCCCACCCATGTAACGGCAAGTTGATCCTGAATTGCGCGAAAAACACATTTCCACACAGCAGAGCACTAAAGATGATGCTGTTGTTTCAAGGCCCAAATTAGAAGCTGACAGCACCAACAGAGCCATTTCGAAGCTAAAGCTGTCCTAATGAACAAATCAGGTGACCTCCACTCACAGTTAACTCATATTACCGATAACTGGAGGAAGGAATTTCATGCAGCAACTGAAACAGACGGCTCACGGCAGTAACCAGCAAGGTGACTCAAATCCATCACCCTTAACAGTGGCGTCTCAAGTCCAAGTCGCTGCTGCTCTCCATGGTCGCCTTCCTACCTTCCTAGACAAAGCATTGCTGCTACACTTGCGTTTTCTCTTCACCAAAGTAGACCGGCAAAACGCTATACCCCACATTACACTCGCCACCACAAAACAGCATCCTAACTCACCATAGCTAAACACTTAACTTGTTTTAGTCTTCTAAGCCACAACGTCATCAGGGTGCTGTGGTGATGGAGTTGGCAAGAAATAGCGGCGGGGTTGTGGTCAGCAGGCGACTTCTCTGCGGTGGCAACTATCAATCCTCAACACCCCACAAGAGTCAGCTGAATGAGTTAGTCAAATCTGAGGACACAGCAACTGTTGGGAACCCGCTGACGTCAGCATATTTCCTCCTCGGTTGGAATGGTTTGCGTGCATGTGGACTTTAGTGGTTTCAAGTCCGGCTGTTTATTGTCGCTAATGTGGTTTTTGTAAAGTGTACAAAAGAGAAATCCAAATTTAGGATTAATTACCAGTGTAAGCGGATTGCAATGCTTCTTCGCCTTTTGTTAGCATTCTTACCATTCTGCGGCGAGGAGACCCTTCTTTGAGGATGCTCGCTCAAATGGTTTCGCTAGAAGTGGATATGCAAAGAGAGGCTGTATGCCGCCCATTTAGCTAAAATCCAGCCAATCTGACTGGCGGGTGATAGCATTGTGCTTCTCTAATGGTGCAAAGCAGAGTTGAGGTGGATGAACTGTAGCAGGACCCGTGTGGTTGGTATGTTCTACTGACAGATCCTTAGTACAAATTGTGATGTTTGTGCAAACTTTTGGTGAAAGCGCAAATCTGCTCGTCCAGCAAGGCGGTCAGAAGGATAGGGCAAGAGTGGCAGAAAGCCCACCTAGACGATGAGGTTTTATCGTACCAAGAAGACACTGTATCACCCGAGCACTTAGGCCAAGCAAGCTGGGTAACACAGGCTCTTCCTCAGAAGTTGCGTGAGCGACTGAATCATGTGGGTGTTGAGAAGACGGTAGGTTCGTGAAGCAAAGGATTCATTTCGTCATTAGCACAGCCACTCCAGAATTCTGTCAAGCATACATCACTCGCAGTAGTTTCAAGAAGCCTCACTCCATAGTAATTGCGCCCCTGCAAAGCATGCTGACAAGGTTTTCAGGCCGAAGAGTGGGTATGGAGATGGTGGACCCACTACTACCCTCCAAGAGAGGAAACCGATATGTACGTTCTGCGGTTAATTACGCTCGGCAAAGCTGTACTCCTTTGCATGAATCGCAGCGATAAACTGTTGGAGGATTAATGGATTTGTATCGTTCCAAGTCTTACCACTCGACTTCCTGCAATTAAAGCGCAGTCGCAGGCTACTGTCGCTTCCCTTTACCAGTGCGATCGCAGACGCTCATAGTAACTTTAGTTGGACGGTCTAATTCCTCTGCCAGAGGAGGCGGTATGCATGTGGCTGGTTCTCAACTGATTTTGACATCATCGTTGTCCCTCCTATGCTTGAGGGCTTTTGTTCGCCCAGGTTTTGTGACACGCAAAGAGAAAATGATCATGGGATTGATCAGCAGTGCTCGAGTTTCCTCTACCTGGACACCAGTGATATCAGTGAGCTGTGAGCGAAGGTCGCCGAATTCGTCCATGAGGAGGGCTTCGGCTCCAAAGAGGGCTCTGCAGATGTCATCTGCACCTGATTCGGCTTGTGGAACAACTGCATTTGCTTTGGTTCTTTGCTGGAGGAAAAGGTGTCGTGAACGAATTTCAGGAACGACTAGGTGCGAGGAAGAAAGTCGGGACCAAGTTCCATGTACCCAACGATTTGGGGACACAGTAGATGCCATCGTCCAGGCTTCTTTCATTGCATAGACTTGTAATAGTCTCGCCTCTTAACATCATTTCGTTTCCTTCCCTCAAACGCACTCATATCGGACGAGAAATAATCTAATTCATGCTGTGGAGGCTAAAGCAAGTTTGCAGGCATAGAATTGAATTTGCGGAACCCAAGCCAAAAAGAGAGCAGCATGAACGTTCTTCTGGCTTACCTGGGCCTCGCATCTGAGAGTGGTCAGGAGACTGGAGGGACTGACGAGGAGAAGGACATCTAGCCTGATCTTGCAAATCTTTGCGAGGGCAGTGCAGAATGGTAATCACCACAACCAATCACCAAGTGCATATAATCGTTTCCAGCATTCAAAATGAAGCCAGTTTTCCCAATTAAATTTACCGCAGGAGCAAATTTATCGGAGGATCAGTCACCAGCAAAACACTACTAATTTTATTTATTTAATCCATTTAATGCTACATATTCTCGTTCCTTGGAGGTTGTGAATATGTTTGAAGAGTGAACTTCACCGGTGTGTTTGGAATTGACAGCGCGTAGTGCCTTATGCACTTTGGCAATGCAGCACTGTCTCTGTGCACCTACCCTCCTCTCTCCTGCGACTATCGCTCGCACGAGGAGACTGATTGACATGCGACACCTTTATCGCCTTAGATGAAAGGGGAGTAATACATTCTTAGTGGGGACAGGGAGGGTGGCTACTATCAGCAGATGTGAAATCGACCTCCGCCCCAAGCACGAGTTATGAGGTATTCCACCTCCTCCAACTTAGGAGGCGTATTTCAAGAGGCATCCTGCAGGAATTTTAGTCCTCATTAATTCATACTCATGCCTTCAACCCTTCAACAAGCACAATCAATGGCTATCCTAGCCCACATCTCTACAGTTATTTTATTCGTACTGTCACCCTCACTATGTCGAAAGCAAGAAAACTTGTGTGTGTTTCACTTTTGTCCTTCTGTACGACAAATCTGTGGAAGGAGGTTCTGCTGCAAGTAAAATGAAGCAAATGATTACATCCCAGCTAGAGTAATTTACCTCCAATGCGCTCATATGCACTAGAAGCAAGATTGAATGGCTAAGTCCAGCACCAATGAGTGACACGACAACTTCAGCAATGTCAGCAAGGATCCGCTTCACTTTCGTGGAGGTGGAGAAACACACATTTACGACTGGAAGAGATTTTCGGCCCAGCGCCAAAGGCGCCTCTTCGAATGACCTTCTTCAAGGTATTGATGAGACCAACCTTGTGGCAAAGCTTGCATTCGTCAGATACAATTTCTATTTTTGTAGGACGCCATGGAAGTGTTGAAATATTGCTGCAGCTTGCCAGATATCGATTGCATTGAAGCCGTTGACGACTTCGAGGGGCTGCCAGACGAGTTGAACGAACACATTCACCTTCTTTACATCACCCTCTCGCATTATCGTGGTGGCTTTCTTGCTCACACAATAAAGATAGTTCCACGTTTGTCCAGGCAAGATGAGCTGCTAGAAGTGCTTTCCCTGCTGGAACAGATTAATTGTGCTTCCATTTGCAGCATCAAAGTTTTGCTTCAGAAGTGGAGGACTGGGCAATTTAGTGCACCATTCATTTCCAAATGCTGTGAGGCTAATAGGCGATGGTTAATGAATGCTTCGTATGCCCTACATTGTCAAGGTCGGCTTGGCCTTAGCGTCCAAATGGGCCGATTACTGATTTGATTGCGCAACGATATTAGTTAGGAATGGACGCCTGTGTGTGGGGTTGTTTGAAGCTCAGATCGTCTCTTTATTTCTCAGATATAAATGTCCATCCGCCTTTTATCTGTCAATACCAGGTAGTCCATTTTCATTCTAATTCTCTCCCCGCTTGTCTTGCCCCATGCCAACCTCAGTCTAACTCTGTTGCTTTGAAAGCAGACAGAAGATTCTTCCAGTTAATATGAGTCTTGCGATGGAACGTTCACTCCATGGATGTCGCAAATCACCTTTATTGCCCGCGGTCACTAAATGCCACTAGTAACTTCAAATGTGTTGTGGAATGAGCCCAAAGCTCTTTCCAGCCCCACTTTCAGTGTTGTAGACTTTTAGTAGAGTTTGAACACACTCTTGTTGCACGTCCTCATGGTCAGCGCTCGGCTCCCAAACAGTAATGATCAATCGCTGCACGAGAAGTGGGAAGCGATCAGGTGTAGGTAAGAGAAAGCGAAAGCGTGTTTGGGAGATTTGGTTCAAAGCGTTGTCAATCATACACTCGAACCTCATAATGGCTGGCCTTATCGTATGAAAGCATCCCACCCCAGTTCACAGTTTGGCTTACCTTCTGTGTGCTTTGTTTCCCGTCTGATCTGCCTTGCATCTGGGTCAGTTTCTGACACGTCGTCCCCATTTTCCCGTCTGATCTGGCTTGCATCTGGGTCAGTTTCTGACACGTCGTCCCCATTGTTGAGCTGTTTTTGCGTCACAAGACATTCATTACGGTACTGCTGCTTAACTGGCCGTTTGCATGTTCGTGTGCAAATTTAACGCATTTAATGGTGATGTGCATCCGAAATGGCTCCAGGCTCCTTCCCCTCTGCACATGTTCGCAACCGAGTAGCTTATTTCAAACCACACTTGCAGCATTCTGCTATCCATCCCAACGTGTGGTTTCGTGACCAATGTTACTTTGCTTTTCTCCTCCTACTTAAATGAAAATGAGCAGGATTGAGGGGGCGATTCGGCTAAAGTGGTTGTTCGTTGAAAGCATTTCCCTGCAGTGATCCTGAGCCTCTTCTCTGCGAAGTGCTTTTTGATTGCACACTCATGGTAATTGAGGTTATCACCGGTGAACACTACCTCCCAGCAGAGCACTGTCGTTCCCTCTTCGTCTACTTCGTCTCTGGGTCGCCTTCTCTGTGCTCGCTCAATCGATTGCTTGGTCAGTGCTTACCTACTTCTCTTATCAATTCCCTACCGCTTTAATGCTGGTTTCGCACCCTGCCATTTGCGACCATTCCTTTCATTGTGCGTCCATTCGCTTACTGGTGCGCCGTCCATCCAACCAAGCGTCATCCAATTATCACTAAATTTATTTAGCTTGCGTCCACCCATGCAGCTGTCTCACCCACTCGTCGTTCATGCAGCCTAATTTTTCAGCTTAGTTTGCACGGCTTTGACAAAACGATCTTTTGTGTGTACTTCAAAACAAAAGAGCGAATGTCACCGTGATAAAATCAAAAGTGGTCGAACCATTGTGGTGTTCAATAGCCGCCTGCAGGAGTGGAGGCAACCAGTGCTCCTTTTTCGTCATCATGAGTATCTCTCCACTACTCTAGAAATGCAAGCGCTCATTGCACATATCTCTACGTGGTTATGGTTCTGAGATTGTCTATGGCTTGCATTTCCAACTTTCGCCTTCTCCGCAGTTCCCTGGAAACAGCACACTTTGAGTTAACAGTGTTTTGCCAAGGTAACACTACAGATATTGAGGTGGTGTAGGGTGTTGAGATTAATAAATGCAGACTGTGGTGGTGGTGGTGGCGGTGAAAATGTTGCGCTTAGCTGGCCTTCTGTAGTTTGCGAAGGCTTGTGATTTTCATGCGATAGTACGTGGGAGATGTAGCCAGGGCATGTCATCGTTGTTTTGAGCTTGAGAGGCCCTTGATGAAGGAGGTGAGTCCAAGTTACTTGACGGGATGCTACCGTGATTCACCTGTTTTAGCTAACAGCTACCCAGTGACCATGCGGAAGGTGGGGCAGATTTTAACATTAGGTGCAAAGTGCTGTCGTGGAAGCTTCAGTACTCCAATATTTTCGAATACTCATTGCCTCTACTTCATTGCCATCGATTCCGGCAATTTTTCTATCCGTGAACTTGTTGTTTAACGCAAGTACTCCCCTTGGCAGTCATCGAACACATACACTTTGAGTCACTGCTAGTTGTGTTTTGCTTTGATTCCATCAAGGGCTTCAAAATGATTCCGCAAAACAGCTTTTGCAACTTGAGATTTGATGGGCATCGGCCACAACGATGGAAGTTGTGCTGCTGATTCTGCCACAATCATTATCCAACGTGGGATTTTGTACAGATATTAAATCAGATTGAGGTGTCGGAGGTCACCAAAGTGTGCTCATTACTATGTGCCATGCATGAGCAAGAGGAACTCGCCACAAATAACTCAGAGCTCCTACGCCCAGCCAAACGAGTCGAGCAGTGCTGTTGCAAATATTCCATCACTTACAGGTGTAATCTCCATTGCCCCGCCTCTTTTGTCTGCGTAAGGCAGAACTACTAGGTGATGTGTTTGCATGCGTGTTACTGATGTGCATCCACCCTCATTAGCAGCCACAGGGAACCCAAACCGATTAACTGTGCTTAAGCTTCAAAAGCGATGCCCTGACTTGAGCAAACGAGTCCGTGTCTATGCATCTAGACTGACATTAGAAGTGAAACTGAGGCAGCATTGTGGAAAAGCAGGAAGGTGACAGGATGTTCAAAAGGACAGACTTAAACCACTTGCGAATAGAAGTAAGTTGCGGTGTTTATTTTAGACAGTTGATTGGGAAAACATTCTTTAAGCAAAATTAGCGTGTCCTCCTCGAATTCCTCACCACCTGCTTTGCTCCAGTATCACCTACTGAGCTGTGAGCCATAATGGAGCGATGTGCAGACGCAGGGTTAGTAAGTGCCAAAAGCTAATAATTTCGAAGACCACCAACGTGCAAGGGCAAGTTCCTGTTCACAAAGCTAAAAGTAGCCTCTGGTTGGCACCGGTTGCTACTNGTCCTCCTCGAATTCCTCACCACCTGCTTTGCTCCAGTATCACCTACTGAGCTGTGAACCATAATGGAGCGATGTGCAGACGCAGGGTTAGTAAGTGCCAAAAGCTAATAATTTCGAAGACCACCAACGTGCAAGGGCAAGTTCCTGTTCACAAAGCTAAAAGTAGCCTCTGGTTGGCACCCGTTGCTACCGTTGGCATGGAAGTCGTCATTCTGCTCTCCTGCCAAGCATTGCGATGCACATTATGGCCGTGGTAAGTGTAAGGGTACAACGAACGAGTCATAGGGAGGAATGGCTGCGTAAGTGATTTGAGCACACAGATGAAAAAGAAGGGCGAGACCAAGATGCTTGGAGATTAAAGAAGGGCGAGACCAAGATGCTTGGAGATCGAGGACCCACTACTTTGGTCAAACCATGTGTGCGGGACTCAAAATCATTAGTGGTCTAGACCAGAATCCACCCTCCATTCTATGCCCAGTGTATCGGCCTACCACAAACCGCCCAGTTGTTGGCACTGTGGCGTAAAGTTGCGTGTCCCGATTGCTCACATTCCACTTGTTCCCCACACCACAAAAATGAGTGCGATGCTTTGATTTGGCATCTAATTCCTACCATTACTGGTGTACTTCGCCATGGCGTTTTAGAAAACCTAATGGAGCACACTAGCAGGCAGTGCTGTCCTACTTTGACACGTGAGGTACTGCATTGTCAGTCTGTCCACTGCTTGATCGCATCAATCTCCCTAGTCACATCACTTATTTCAGCCAATTTTCTCCACCCATGCTCTTCCCCTTCCTCCGGATTTCAGTGCACACCACGTGGTGGGAAGAGCGAAGTGCCCAAATGCCAAAACAACGTCCCGCACAAAGAAGGTCAAATGCCAATAGAGGCAAGCAAGTCGATGTTGCGCTTCACATTCTTCTTCACCCGCCCCGAATCCACTGTTATACAGAATATGGAGCCAAAGTGGAGGGGCACTAAGGTGAGCAACACCAACCCCACGAAAACATCGACAAGGAATGCTGTTCAGAGCCGACATCATAGGACACCGTGAAACACCGCGCAGCACGTGCCGCTGGTCGAGTCACACACGCATCCGGTGCGAAGAAGTCAGCCACAACTTCAACTGCCAGACATGAACTACACGTTCCGTAGTTGACGCATACGCAGAATATCAGGGGAATGACGGCTTGGTTAATCGCCCCGTAGGCTCGGAGGTTTCCTCAATAGCAATACAAAGGATGCCTATCCTCAGATGCAATTCTTCGAACTCATTAGGATTGGCCCATCTGAGGGACTGTGTGAAAACAGATTCTTGCGGCCTATGTTTAGCACCTCCCCTGGCTCACTCCCGAACACAATGCATAGCATTATTGCCTAACCGTGCGTGGAGATGTTAAAATATTTTGCTGCAATTTGGGCGTTAAACAAGTTTTCAGGTCTTTCTCATCCCCTAACACTAATTGTGCATTTTCATCAGATCAACACTGTGACAACTGAAAAGGATTAGAGTACTGCCGGACGAAAGCGCTCCCACATTGCTCTCAATGTTGGTGGATAGGGCTGCAGACCAGATCCCAAAAGTCTCTTACCAAGTGATAGTCCACCTCTGCCACCTAACACACTCGTTATTTGTTCCCTTGTTAGTGTGCTTCATTGCTGTTCGCTATTTATGTCTGACCTTTCAGCGCAATAAAATCTCTTGCTTTCTGTTCAGCAAAAGACGTTCAGAGAGCGAAAATGCTTACATTCCCGCACTACTCTTACCCCTACACATTATCAACCACGGGCAAAGAATTTACTCTGCAATATAACGAGCCACTGAGTCAATGAGTACCAACTTCTTAATGGTTGAACCTCCGTTAGCTCTGCCACTTGTTCCCTCACGAAGGCTGAGTGTGGCCAGTGACCGATTTGGAAGAGGCCTCGGCAGTAAGTGGGGGTCAAGACAAACAACAACCATCGTCAATGGCTTCCACTGTCGTCAGCGAACATGCAACGTTGCGCCACTTACATCTAATCCTGCAGTGGGTCGCCGAGTATTGTAAACTGGACTAAGGACCTTTGCAATCTAAAATGCTTCCCTACGTTTGGTTCTGATCTCCCTGCAATGTCGACTGGCCAGGCGACAGGCGGACTGCAGTGCTCATATCTTGACTGACCGGCATGCATGGGCAGGAGGAGAGGTGCTACGGCTGTCCACGCTCCTAGCGGCTTGACGGTGGAGGCTAGCGAGTCTGTTTCTAAGGTGCTGGATCCTCTTGTTTATGCACATCACACAAAGTATGATCATGATTCCCAAGTGCGGTAATGCATTCAAGACGCACCCAACCAGTCGCGGTAGACTGATCGAGTTGCCCATTCTAAAGCGTCCGCAATGATAGCCACGTAAGCATGGACCTCTGCAAACCTTAACAACTGTTGTCTGGCCTTAGAGGCATCTCCGATTCACACACTACGGCTACATTCATTGAGCTGTTTTCACGTACTGCAAGAAGTTATACCGTTTGCAGTCGCCACCGCAGTGCAGAATTCCCTTCCCCTTGCTGACCACTTGTCTCAAGTCGCAGACACTGAACTTCACTATGGCCACTTCGGTTGAGCAATAATTCACCCGCCCCCACCCAAACGCGGCGCACCTCTACTCATTATGGCCACTCTTCATCGAGAATAAATGCAGCATAAGTGACAATGATTCCTGACCTACTCTCGCTGCGGCATCGATCTTGATCCATCCAAGCTACCTTGGTCTGAAGCGTCCTTCCTAAAGCCTCGGAGCGATACGTTTATTAATTCAATTCCGTTATGATACTTGCCAAACGCTTTAATCCACTTATCAAACAAGGTGTGGAAGTAAATTTCCAACAACAAAAATCCTCTGCTACCGTAGTTTTGCGAGTGAACCTGTTAGAAATCCATAGACCGCTAAAATGAGCATTTTGCATTGACTTTTAGATGAAGATCCAACCTGATGACTAAACAAAGGGTTTTGGTTCGATGAAGTTGTTCTTCATCTTTCTAAGACACAAGCCATAAATGACGTGAATTTCTTCTGCTAACGGTAATCTCTCACTAGCAAAACGTTAACAGCAGCATCGGAGACGGCGAAATTGTATTTCCAACCCCGCTCTTGCCTTCCGTGTTAGGCTTCTCGGCACCTTGGGGTGCACGACTTCAATTGCTNTTATATTTCCAACCCTGCTCTGGCCTTCCGTGTTAGGCTTCTCGGCACCTTGGGGTGCACGACTTCAATTGCTTGCAACTAGCCATTAGAGTTCCTTTGAAGAAGTAAAGTAGTCCCGACCGACTTACTAATTTGAAGTCAGCATAGGATCGCAGAACTGGAAAACTCACTTCACATGACGTTCACAACGAGCATTTTAATAGAGATTGTGTTGTCAAGTTCTTAAGCAGTAGCCACGAATGACTACTCATGCATTTTAAAATGGTGCTTTGGGGCGCTTTGCTTTACAGCTTGTGTCGATAATCCGCTCACACCTTGAAGATGGTGGCTCTTCCATGTCATCTTCCTCATGCACAACATTAGCATTCAACTCCCACCAACGCGCGAATTAGCTGAAGGCAGAAAAGACGAGCGAGCTGTTATCATTTAAACTGCGCTCAGATCTTGGTGGGCGTTAATATGTGTTTTGATTGGAATGAAGCACAGCTTAGGTAAACCTCTGCAGCATGCATATAACCAAGCAGCGGCAGGAGCACCGGACTCGGTCGGTGCGGCTGGGTATTAAAAAGACGAAATTAATGACTCTTCACTTCGAGTCACCGCGCATAAGTGATCAATGCAAGTGAATGCCAAACCAGCACAATGAAGTGAAGAGTGGGGAAGAGGAGACAAATGAGAGCTCTGCGATACCAAACTAACCAAGACCACAAATTGACGCTGGCATTACACAGCCCCGATTGCTGCCAATATCGTCAGCATCTTAAGAGCACAAGTATTTGCAAAGACGAAATGCAGTCACGAATTTGGATGCCTAGACATTTCCTCACAATGCTTGACAGGACCACCGAGATTGGCAAGCACGTGGAGTTAAATGTAAAGGAGGAAGTCGTGCATTTCGCTAATGAGCACAATTGTGAATTAGCTGAATTGCGAAATCGGAGCTAAGATGTAGCAGGAAGCGTGATGCCGCCTACCGGAGGTGAATAAAGATGCCCAGCACGAAAACGTCGAAACATCATCGGATCTTGTCAAATATGAAAAGAGGAAAAGTTTAGTTTGACTGAGGATATCTGTGCAGTGCAACTTGAATGCATCTGCACAGCTGGCTCCAGCATTATTCTCTGATCTGGTCAAGAATATTTTCACTACCTCGTCCACCCAGGGAATCAACCAAATAAACAGCTCTCCGCCCCCCCAACCTGCACAAAAGACGAGGCCCATCTCGACTAGTAGCAAAACAGGCGTGATTTCAATGAGGTGGAATCTTGTATTCGCAACTCAGCGTTATGGGTGTAACGAACAAAATGTGCTGCGCAGTCAAAGAGTGCGATAATTGTAAGACAGAAAGTAGTAAAGAAATTACAAAAATTGTAAAGGGGGTGCAACTGGTGAACACTGCAATTAATCTTCGAGTGCGTGCCCTTGTTTTGGATTTCACTGAAACCAACCGCATTAACTGAATTTCAAGGGAACGCTGATTTACTGAAGGAGCGCAGCAGGTAGGCAAGCGATTGCAACTCAAGCAGTAGAACCTAGGTATCAAATGCACTCTCAGGCTAAAATTGTGTTCTTCATATGCATTGCATGCATTTGAACATTGAGCTGCCTTGGTTTATTTACTTTGTACAACTGTTATTGAGCAAAGTGCTTCGCAATGTAGCACCCTACTCGTTCACCTCCTCTTCCCCGCGAACACTCTAGGCGCGAGAAGGCGGATTGTGCTGCGACAGCTTCATTGTCGCAGATCACAGGGATTGAATGCAGCCTTGATGCTGACTGGAGAGGTGACTTCTCTCAGTGTCGCTGAAATCCACCTTCGCATCAAGCACAGGACATCCGTGCATGGCTCCTTGCGGTGTGAAAAGATCCTATGTAGCACGTACTCTGGGTAGTGCTGGTTGTTACTTCGGAAGGACTTCTCATTCTGTGATCTGCAGTGACCATGATCGGTGGAACACCAGTTGATGTGTGGACCGTATCCCTGTGTGCGAGGTGAGTGAGTCGCAAACTTAACTCTCAGTCTCCTGGTTTTGCATCATTAAGAAAAGCTTTTGGTATCCCGGTAGGAGAGCGATTCATCCCTTCCGCCTGTCTGTTACCTTGCGAGTGTTCGGCTGTTATGGGTGTCTTTGAGGTCCTGGGCATCTCGCCTAGTCTGGCAAAGTTCGGCAATCGAAGTTAGGACCTTGATCGCAAAGGACCGATTCAAGTACCCCACGTTGCCAAATTCACCCATTGAAGGAAAGTAAAGGGAGCGTTTTGGCGTCTTGTGGCTTCATGAGTTCTGCTAAGAGTTCCCACCGTTCTCGCTATATCCGTCCGACTGCCTTGCTAAACGGGATCATGTCTTCCGTTGTGGCTCTACAAGAGGATGCCAGGAACGTCGCCCATTCAAAAGCCGTGTTGGGGTCCGTACGCTGCGCCCCATCATGCTCCCACTGCCACTGGACTGTAACTTTGTCTGCTTTCCAATTAGTCAATGCGGTGAGATGGTGGTATTGGCAAAAATATTAACGGGCGGCCCTTGATAGTGTGTCATGTCACTTGTTTCGCACGGTTTTCGGCAACTGCCATCTGACCTGACGAGACTACATGTGCCAGGAGGGCGAATGATCGTTGAAGAAAGCGGGATTCCCTTGGATTCAGGGCCAATTCTGCGTCTCGCTGGTGATGCAACACCAGTGTTAGCCTAGTCTTCTGTTCTCGCATGTCTACACTAAATGCGAGAATGTGGATGAGGTGGAGCATAGGGTGTGGTGGGACCAGACTAATTAGTGCTGTCTGCGTTGGGCGTTGCGTTAGGCGTTGGAAGGCAATCGCAGCGTTACAGAGGCCGAAGAACACTGTCTGAAAATTATGATACCCATTTGACACTGTATAAGCCGTCTTCCTTCCGTCTGTTTCCATCACTCCCAATCGCTAGCATTGGACTGCAAGTCCAGGGTGGGGGACTGGTGTAATCCACGTGTGTGTCTAATTAACTGTTTGTGCAGCCAAATAATCCCATCCACCCAATCGACGAGACCAGACTTGTGCTATATCAATTGTTTGTAGGTTGCCATTTCTACCTTGGAATGATGCTAGAGATGCTTGAATATTTGTTGTAGCTTACCGGCACTCGACTGCCTCAAAGTCGTTGACGAATTCGGGGAGCTACGGGATGAGCTGGAGAATCTCATCCGCCTGTTGAAGCCCGTCTTGACGCGCTATCACAGTGGGCGTCTTCCTTGAGTAACCCAATTGCTCCTGCACTTGTCCAGGTATGATGGTACTGTAGAAGTGCTTTCTCCACAGAAGTGGAGTACTCGTACTTGTTCTAGCACTATCGAAATTTAACTTCAAAATGAGGAGACGAGGCATTTCAGTGCGCATTATTTCAAAACACTATGATGGTGATAGGTGGTGGTCGATGAGTATTGTGTTGGTTCTACACTGTCAAGTTTAATTTAGCCTTAGCTTGCATAAGAGCTGTCTGCTGACTTTGCGTTTAACGACATAGCATGGAATGGAAGTTTGTGTGTGAGGATGTTCGAGATTCGATCGTCTCCGCTGTGAATAACTGAGAGGTCTTTTGTGAGTTATTTCTTCTTCCAATACCACGCATTTTGTTCAATTTTGCCTAGTTCTAGTGCGCTGTTCATGCAGTCGGATGCCGCTGTCGGCCGCCTATTCGCCTACTTCGCGTCGTAGACCGCTTCCCTTCACTACAACAATCGTTTGTTCTCTTCACGTTTGCCTATCCCCCTTCCGTTCTGGTGCTGTTTATTTGTCCTACCATTTGGTATCCTTCCGGCTGTTGCGCACCTGCTCATTTACTCGGGCCTACTCTGTTCTTCTATGACCCGCCTCATCTCTGCCGCATTTGGTTATTTTGCACTCACTCATATTTATGGTCCCCATCCTATGCGCACATGCAGTCTAACTTTCTTCTACTTCCTTTGCACAGGTTTGACGAAACGAACTTCCTAGTGTCCTTCACACAAGAGTCGCCTGTCCACTCCTGTGTTCCACCACGTATGTATCTGGCCGGAGGAGCGGGAGCAGCTGGCACGCCTCTCTCGTCGTCACGAGCATCCTTTCCCCACTCCTAAACCGTCATCGCTCTGACATAGCCTGTGCCCCACATCTCCACATTTTGTTCCTTCAGCACTTCTCTGCAGACAGCATGCATTTACTTTGCGATCGTTTCTTAGTTGAGGGGGACGATGTGTAGCAGGGACGTTTCGAACTTGCGAGGTCCTCCTCGAGGGCGATAGATGTGGGTCGCTATTGGTTGCCTGTTTGTGTTGCTGTCCTCCCATAGAACATGGGTGGGGTAGAACAGACCCCTCGCGTTTAACAGAATGTGTTGCCATGGAAGCCTTGGAACCTCATTACTTCCAAATCTATACTGCCTTGAAATCATAACCACATCTGCGCCTAATTTATGATTCGGGAATCAGTGAAGTATCCTTTAAGGCTATTCGTGAATAAATCATGGAATAAATTCGTTCTGAGTGACTTTATCAATATTTCAACTTAGAGTCCACCAGTGTCTCCGGAATGATCCACAAAAGTACCTTATACAAATCAGGTTTGCGTAAATGCCGGCCACAACGAATGAAACTGCGCGCATGATCCCACCACGATAGATTCCACGTTATATACATTATCATAGACGATTACTTATAATTTGAGCATCCAATACAAAATAATTTGGAGCATTTGCATCGTAGCTGAATCATTTAATAGGCGCTGTTGTAAAGCTTCACTCGGCTGAGGATTCTTTCATTCGTGACCTTGATCCTATTGGTCGCCTAATGCAGAACTGCTGAGTGATGTGTTACCGTGCGTTTTGGTGACGTGGATTCGGCCTCAGTAATGCCCGCAGAAGGCTCGAACGGATGAACTGCACTTGAAATTCAAAGACGCAGTCATGGTTTAAGCAAACGTTATTCCGCTTTTTGCATCTACGCTTCCACTAGAGCGAGCTTAGGAATTCTACACAAAACTAACCCGACCAAAGCCAGTCTGAAGTTGCTGTGTGAGAAAGGAAAGATCAAAAAGAAGGAGCTGGGAGCAAATTGTAAAGCCGTCGCCATTGGTAGCAATCTGCGTTGCTTATTCTTAATGCTTTATTAGCAGCGCCAGTTTCGATGGAGTGGGTGAGTGGCTCACGAGTTCACCTCCAGCACATTTTGCTCAGCCAGTGGAGGACATCGAACATTCATTTTGCCTACACCAGAATGCTTCGCTCCTCATTACCATTCCGCATATTCTCCTACCAAACCCTCCACCTGCGCCAACTCAATAATGCTCTCTCATTACTCCACCTCCCCAAGATCTCATCAAGCATTGATCGAACGGTTGCTGTTATCATGCCAGAGACCATTTGACGAATAACTCCCACCAGACTAGACCATTGCGGACGACTATTTGACGAATAACTCCCACCAGATTAGACCATTGCGGACCAAGTTTTGCTAATGACTGAGACTCATTGTAGACTTGTTCGGATCAAATGCATTGCCTTCAGCAGTTTCATCTTCTTACTTTTCTTCGATTCGATGCATCTAGCTGCCTCGCACCAATTCCGCCTCTTCCACGTGTGCCATTCATCTCTTTGAGAGCTAGGTTAAGCATGTTGCTCCAAGATCCTGCCTTCAGCTTTTATGTTGCATATACCACCACCTACCTCCTTTGCGCTTCTAGACAGCTGCCCCACCTGGTGCCACACAGTAGCGTACGGGAGCAGGAAATGCCTTCCTTCTTCCACCTACACCCCTTGCGCCGTGTGTGTCAGTGTCTGGTGGCCTAAACGTGTGTGTGCGTGTCAGTGTTCATGTCCCACTTGCGCCTGGTAGAGTCGCATCAATTGGCGTCATGTGGGGAAGAACAAGACCACGTGAGTGTGTGAATGCATGCGAATTGCAGGTACGTTTATCTCGCATATGTTCCCAAGCTTCACCCTCTAGATGACGGGACCGTCAGTCCTATCTCACACATGCTGGATGTAGGTGGATCATCTTTCGTGTCGTCGGGATACCAAGTTGCCTCTGCGGACGCGGAACAAGAAAATTCGTCAAACAGAACGAAAACTGAAATCACGAACACATAAAGTGGCAGGTAGTTGCAGCCAAACAGTTGCATTTTTATGAAGCATTCAGTGTCTTAAGGCTGACTACTCGCACGCAACCTCACGCTTGAAGTCAGACCGGGACGAAGGAAGGTGGTTTTGTAAACAGTGCTCGTATTTCGAACACTGAGTGATATCGTACTTGGTATGGCGGGAGGAAAACACTTTCGTTACCTTCTCTAGACGGCAGTTGTGGTGTCGCCACAAGACCTGCGTGTCAGCCCAATCCTCACACCACCCAACGCCGGCTGTTCCGTCTCTTAGCAACGACTCAAGCGCATACTCCTTTCCCCCTCACTGCTTAACACAATTAAGGAAACTGCATGCGCACTGCACTGGCATTGCTAAGCTCAGTCCTGAGTTAACACCGTTGAATGGTTCNCCAGCTGTTTCGTCTCTTAGCAACGACTCAAGCACATACTCCTTTCCCCCTCACTGCTTAACACAATTAAGGAAACTGCATGCGCACTGCACTGGCATTGCTAAGCTCAGTCCTGAGTTAACACCGTTGAATGGTTCATAATAGCCCTGTGAATGAGATATTTTAGACAACTTTGAAGCGCTTAGGTACTGGTGTCGTTATATGACGACACCTTGACTGGAGCCTTGTTTTAGATCATTCTTTCGNCTTGAGCCTTGTTTTGGATCATTCTTTCGAGCATTGCTTCCTAATTTCATCTTAACCCTTCCCTACGAATATAAAGTTGGATTTGGGCTGTTGCACTCAGACGAACTGCGGAAGGCTAGCTGTGGGGTTAATGGGAACCGTTTTTACTCACGGACGAAAGGCAATATATGGTGCCGATGAAATCAGAGACACGCGGTGTCAGACTTTGCAATTTGTAGTCCCTTCATGCTCAGACGGAAGGCATTTTGAACGCATAAACACAAGTATTCAAATGGTCGCGTAGATGTAACGGGATGGCTGTCTCTTCGTGATTCACAAATTTCTTGTGTCTGGACGTATTTGCAGAATGCTAGCCCATGGAACAATAATTCTGACTGCAGAGCAAAGCAGTAGCCTTTGCTCGACCTTCCGCGAAAACAATTAGTGTTGCTCAATACCCCTCCCTTCAATGAATCTTGCAAAGCACTCCATCTCACTTGATTTGTCCTTCTCCGCATTAATNTCCAGTTCGGCGGTGCAGCAGACAGCACACTATTGCAGACGCCACCAATTTTGTCAATGAATCTTGCAAAGCACTCCATCTCACTTGATTTGTCCTTCTCCGCATTAATAGCGAGTGCGATGACTAGTGTTTGGTGCGGTTCTAGGGCTGCCATGATGGCCTTTATCTCATCCCCGACGACTAGAAAGCGGTACACAACGTAGATAATGCAGTCAAAGTCATCGGGCTCCTCGTCGTTGGCTCCATCAGCACTTCTTACGACTAGGTAATCCAAGCCACTGTCGTGGCGATCTCCAATGATGGTGAGGTTACTCCTCCTGGCAAACCGTACATTCAATGGATACCTGCTGAGAGGAATGTCCCTGCCAGCTGCGATGCGTGGTGATTCCAACATCCAAATGCACTCACAATAGGCCATCTTGTCGATGTTGAAGAAGGGCAGCAAACGAAAGCGTATTGTTCTGTGCGCTTGGTCATGAGGCAACGCGGACAGTAGGGCTTGACAGGAGTGAGTCTGCTGGGTGTGGTATCGAATGGCGTCGGAAGCCCTGTCGAAGGAGATTTGTGAGGAGAGCGGGAATAGCGGCTGGCACAGACGTCCATCGAGCTAGGTCAACTGCTTAATGTGCTGGGCCATGACAGTGGAGGACCGTCGAGTGGAGAGAATCGACTTCCAATTCGGAAGAGCGGTGCAGATGTTTACCAAGTCTGCAGCATCGAGGTATTCGCATATTCTCAATGGCAATTCAAACGGCAGTTCTGTGATCGTCCGACCTTTGTTTTCTTGTGCCTAAAGTGTTAGAACAATTCATGAGATCTTGGGTGGCATGACAACCACCCGTGGGAAATGTGAGAGCGAAATAGAAAAGAGCTTGTAGTTAGCGGCACATGAGCATAAGCGAACAAGAGAAACAGGCAGAGTGCACTGAGGCCCACCATAATTCGGAGATCTTAGCAGAGGTTGACAGCGTGGCGTGGAGTCGGGTTTTATATGGTCTGCACCTCGGGTCAGAGGTCGGAGTCGCCTCGCCTTGATGTCAGCACATTGGTCGTCTTCGTGCCGTCCAATGTAAAATGTGGTAAATCTATCTTGTTTAACAACAAAGTGAGACGACTGACAAAGTTCATGATCTTCAATGGGTGGACAAGACTCGCTGCAAAAGAGGCGTAGCTACGGCACCATTTCAGTAAACGCAGCCGCCCACATGACCTGACAAACAACCAGTAATCGGGTCGATGCTGCCCGATTGCTCTCTCATTATCCCCTAAATTACCATGGTGTAGGTGAGGCATCGATTTTGACGAAGGTCTGTTTTAGCCATGCATATCTGATTAATTTGTGGAATTCCGTCAACACAGCCGCATTTCTTGAGGATGTCTTCGATAGCGTCACGCACATCATAGGTGGCCTTATCCTTCCACGCATTTATTGCATGCACTTAATTCTTGTCGATGTGCACGATAGACTCGTCCACACAGCATGTAGGTTAGCCAACAGGCAGACGGTGGTGCTTTCATGCCGTTTCATTTTTCGAAATACTACAGGACAATGTGTGGCATCGCACCCAATAATGCTATAACAGCAACGTTCCTTTATGCATCACATGCGATTAACTGAGCATATTATGTCCTAGTCGCACTAAGGTGGCTGGCGTGCAGATGGAGTGAGTGGATGGGATGCAAGGAGAATCCGTGGCTCCGACTAACGTGGAAAACGCGGAATTCCTAGCAGAAGCCTTGCGTACAACTCGAAAGCATGCACACTCAAGCAATACGTGAGCCGAGGAGATTGGGTTGTGCACCAAAGACCTGTCTTAACTGGCCTCTATCAAAGTTGATTGCGACCAGCCCTTCTTGCCGCGCAGGATATGAAACATCTTCGCTCTGTTCCACCATCTACCATCTAACTTACTAGAAGCTTTGCTTAGTTGCATTTGCGCAGCATTTCCCATCACCGACAATTTTGTGTTTCATGGTGTCACCCGGTTCAAGAATGACCACAGTACTACTTGTTGTGCCAGATGCACACTACACATGCTGTGCGTCGCTTGGGTTAGTAGTGACTAAGCCACCCATGTCACGTGGATCGACCATTTGACTCTCGACACACTTTGCTGTGCACTCAACGTGAGTTGTCCATCGCGTCGAACGTGCCAAAATTAGGGACGTGTGTCGACTTGTATAATGTTAGGGAACTTAGCCACTCGTAGCTATACCAAAGAACAGGGGACATTGGAGTGGGACTGAAATTCACACACAACGTGAAATGGCGCATAAGAGGCAGACGTCGGCGCTCCTGCCCATAGTCAAAGAAATGCATTACTTCCCCAACATTCGGGTTATGACATTCATAATTCTTTTCATTTAAATCAGTGAAGAGAATTTAACTGAGCGCCAGCTGAGAATTGACCTGAGTAGGCGCAAATGCACAACTGAGAGACGGATGCAGTGCGTCGGTGGCTGGCCCGAATGCGCGTCTTCCACCACAGCTCACAGGATTTGTCGGCCGTTGGGTCAGTGAGTTAACAAACAAATGCAACTTTTGATAAGTTTCAGCCAACATGCATGGAAGCAGTGAGTAACGTGTTGATAGGCTTGGTGGTTTGGCATCCATTACTCGTTGCCAGTGGAGTGATGGTAAAGGGTTGCGCAAGCATAGATCACTATACCTGACTTCGTGCAATTTCCGTCTGTCTGGGTCTCGACAATAGCAAATCGGATGTGCGCATTGAGATGAGTTGCCCAGTTTCACTCGCCGCTCTCTGGATTTCGCCTCCCTAATAGTGCCCTTGTATTGGATGCCCCTTAGACATTCGTGCACTTGTCTAATCACACCACGAGGCAATCACTGCTAGTCGAATGAGGAAGAAGAGCAACAGCTGAGTAAACTATGTCAAACGGAATAAGGCATGTGGACCGTAGATGCGCTATCGAAGGCTAGAAATGTGCTCCGTTCACGAGGAGAACATCATAACTAGCGTCGGTGGCACATTGGCGATACCGCAAAGATACGCTCAAGCGATTCCAATAACACTTGGGGATAGATATCTTAGCTAGTTTTGCTGTGCCTTGCACCGAATGCTTCCCTCCCCAATTCCTAAAATCTACCCTCTGTTAAGGCAGAGTACGCATCGCTACTATTCCTCTAGTGACTGGCATCACCTCCTTACTTCCCAGTAAATGCACCTCAACATTTCCTTCATCAGTTAAGCCTATTCCACGCTAAGGACACATAGGGCTTAGTAACACATGAGCTAATCCAACTCACCCCGTCGCATTTGTCCAATGACCCTGATCATGTTACCAGGTCGACATGACACACTGTTACCTGACGCGTGCATTGTTCAACGGCGTGGACGCGATGCAAGCGGAATTTGCTGCACATTTGCCAGTTCCGCCAACTGCAAGGCAGTAAATATGCTTTCCTTACTCACAACGTGTCAAGTTATTATTAGTGTGGAGCACACCCTACTCTTGACTGAATTCACTAAGCTATGTGGCAGTGGTGGATATCAAATAGAGGTAGCATTGGAGAGCTTGCTTCGATATTATGCAGACGGCATTCCACTCAGCCCATATACTGACGTTGTTTGTGTAGCCATGCTTTCCGCAGCTTCAGTTCCTGTGCCTCTAGTCACTGCAGCGTCGAAGTTGGTCGATGCAGTGCATGCATTGAGGCGACGGAAATGGCTACTTCCATGCCAGCATTAAGGAAGAACGTGGACGGAAGGAGGTCACGCTTTGTCGAGTAAACACGAAGTGGCGCAGACTTTTGCTTGCACGATTTGACAGGACCACTAAGAAAGGTAAGCACATAGGAACGAATGCGAGGAGAGGGAAGCAATGTGCCTCGGCATTGGGCACAAGCTGCCGAGTGAATAAGAGTGCACAAGCAGATTGAAGAGGGAACAGGAAACGTGGTGCCTCGTATCAGATGTAGCATGAAGGCGCCCCACACAAAGACTGCTGCAAAACATTTGGATCTTATTAAAAGGAATGCGGCATTAGTTACTCCGACTAAGAGTATTTTTATGAAGGCCTTTACATTGTATCGGAGGGACTGGTTTCAGCATAATACTGGGCTCTGCCAGAGAATATTTCCACGACCATGGACTTCTTGAAGTTGCCACAAGTAACACAGTTCCGACAGAAACCTCTCACGTCTGGGCTAAGTGAGGGCCACCGACACCATTTGCTTGGGGCGTTGCGCATACTCTTTGCTCCCACATGACGTGGTTGGTCGTGCAGCTCTTGGTACACAACATGCAACAACGAGCCTGAGACCAATTAGTGTTTGCGCTGAAAGTCGGCTTTGTAACCACAATCTTCAATCACTAGGACTAGTTCTGACTATTCCCGTGACATCCCTCTGATTGCAGGCTGTTTAGCACTAGGAGTCTTCCAACCAATTCTATCTCGACGAGCATTTGAATGGTGGCCGCTGCGTTTCAGAATCTGATGGCAACTGTCCGAAATTCACATAGTCCGTCTGGCACTATGGAAGCAGCTCCTCGTCCGTCGTTTTCCCTCACTTCCACTTTCAGCACCCGCAAGTCGAGTGCAGGATGGATAACCGGTACGATCCATGCTGGGAGTGCAACGTCCCTCTCAGTTACGGCATGTCGTGATCAATGCGTAATCGTGGGCTACCACATCTTTGCTTTTGTAGAGCTATCGGAGGGTGCACTGAGATGGAGTGATTTATAATTTCATCCTGGATTATCTCATCAACTAGATGGGTTACTTCAGCCACCAGGAGGTGCGTTAGACATCTGGACAATCGCCAAATGGATTCGGCTCCACCAGTGTCTACCGTAGGCCTAGGAATGTCTGCGTGTTCCAGTTTCGCATCTCGTTATCCAAGCATGTTCACGTATTTGTTTGGCAATGCGCGTACTTTTCCTCGTTTTCAGTGTTATGAGTGAATGTGAGCAAAGTTCATCTAATTTGGCCGCAAAACAACTGCGTTGGCTTCATTGCTTTGCTGGGTGGGAAGAGCATCTTGCCCCAAGCTCGATGGGGGCACTTAGTGAACTTCATCACCTAGAATTCGTCCATTGTGCACTAGCCGTCCCCCCTTCTACTAAACCTAGTCTTGTGCTAATCGACACAATTGAGATCTTGCTTCTAAGGCTTGGAAAATCTCGCAGATTTGTCATGGACTTGGCTGAATGAACATCCTTCTGGTTCATCTGGAACTCGCATAAATGAGTGGAAGCCAGTTAGGGGCAGGCAGAAGAAGGAGCAGGTGGGACAGCATATCCTTGGAACGTGCTACGGGTGAGTCTGTCATGAAGATGTAGGGTTTGAACATCTGCTGGGTACATGATAGACAAAGTCACGTTGTGTTCCTACTGCTTTCGATAGCCAACTGACCAGTTGACTGAGCTTGTTGATCTTTATGGCGCAGGGTCACTCAACCAGGATGGACAGTTGGGAGGCATCTGAGAATTGCAAACGACTACCTATCTAACAATCCTGGTGAGCAGTGCCCTTCGAATGGGACGAGTATCTAGATGCTGCAGGTGTCCAGCACACGTTGTTAACAGCAAAGGAGGAGTTCCTAGTTAGGGTCTGCTTCCGCTGGTCGATGAAGAGATGGAACAAGATCTCGCGGCAGAGGTCATTGTGGGAGACGTGACAGATTCCTACGCCTATTGCGTTTGAGACCAAACCTTTCGGGGGATCTCGAAGGAAGGGGGGGATTGCAGCCATTGAGGACGTAGATGGAGGCTAGAATTTGTGGTCTGGCTTTCAAAGGAGTGAGGACAGGATGTGCTGCCACGAATGTAGCACTCCTCCTGATCACCTCCGCTTCTCTGCCACTATTCCTGACAGGAGAGGACTTATTGCAGTGCAGCATATTTATTGTCTCATATGAAAGAGCGTCAATGTAGTCTTAATGCAGACTGGAGGGGTGATTTATCTTAGCTTCGGGGAAATCGACCTTCACCTCAAGCACGAGACTAGAGTTGCTCCCTCAGCTCTCGGTTCAAATATGGCGACGGCACTTTTTGATCTCTTTTTTGAACTAATTTGATTGATTTGAGCTTTGCCAATAATTTCCAACCGTGCTTTTGACGCGTCAATGGATGCATTCACTGGCTACTCTAGCCTAACCGCCCGCAGTCATGCTGTTCACACTGCTGCCTTTGACAGGGAGACAGTGCAAGAAATTGGATAACACAACCGTGAGATTTCCCTACTGCCCTCTTTACGATGGGGCTATTGAAGTGCGTTTCAGACAATGCCTGCACATGCCTCCGAAGCAGCAGATTGAAGAAAATGGTCTTGTCCCGCTTCGAGTAGATTTCCTCACTTGTGCTTACTTTTGCGAAGCGTAAGGTTGAGAAGCTGCATCCAGATGACACTATGCTATTGGATAAATCTGGCAGCATCGGCAAGGATGCGTTGCTCTTTGCTGATGATGAAGTCTTTATAGTATTGTGAATAGGGGAGGTTTGCAGACGCAGCAACGATCTCGTTTACGAAGCAACAGGACATTCCTTGTGGTGAATCTGGTACTTGGCGATTACTTCTTGCATTTTGGCAGGAAGTTTGAACATAGTTACAGCTTTCTTGATCTCGACTGCCTAATAGTCATCGACGACTACGTGGGGCTGCTGAAATGAATCGGAGGACCACATTGGCCTGTCATAGTTCATAATTTCGCATTATTGTGTTGATTCTCTTCCTTATGCAATTGAATTTCTCCCGCGCTTGTGCAAG
This sequence comes from Taenia saginata, assembly GCA_001693075.2. Classification (NCBI taxonomy): domain Eukaryota; kingdom Metazoa; phylum Platyhelminthes; class Cestoda; order Cyclophyllidea; family Taeniidae; genus Taenia; species Taenia saginata. The sequence continues at coordinate 63,128 of LWMK02000291.1, read as the reverse complement.
CATGATGGTCTGCTGGAAATGCTTTCCAAGCTGGGGTCTATTGATCGTGCCCATAATTGCTCCAAAGGCAGGCGTTCGGGCATTTCTTTGCGCCTCTTACCCCAAAGTCCTTTGATGCCAACAGTCAGTGGTTGACGATTATGTTGTTAGCCCTGCACTGTCGGGCTTGGCTTGGTTTTGGCCTCCATGAGAGCTGTCTACACACTTAGGTTTACAATGACGTATTTGTAATAGCCGCCTCTTATTCCCTATTTATTACCGTTTAGCTGGTCTGTTCTATCCGTGGATAGTGGGTAGTTAATTTATACGCTCTTCCCTTGTTGCAATTGTCCTGCCTTTTGTGCAGGTTTGCTAAAATTCGGTGCGAGGACATGTCGCGCCCTCAGCAACAAGCAAGCGTTCCAGCAGTTAATTTAAATTTTAGCTTGCATCTCTGCAATGGAGCTATTGTCTGAGTGATGCCACAAAACTCTCCCAATGCAAATGGCCACTATTTACTGTCTGATGTTGCCTCCACACCCCTTAGTCATCGAGGAGTTTTGCATCAGTAGTCATTCGTTTTGGTGCTGCTACGAAAAAGCTGTCTTCATGCATGGGTGCAGATTTATTACATTTGGTGGAATAACACATTTGAATGGGTTCCAGGCTTCCCCCTCTTTACTCGTCTGCGCCTGTAAGTATTTCGTTTTCATTCCCAATTGCACGAATCTGTCGCCTTCCAGCGTGTAGTTGTGTGGCCAAATTCATTCTGCTTTGAGCTTTATTTTCGCAGTTGGGATGAACGGCATGAAGGTGGCAATTGGCACTAAGTATTCCTCTGTCTAGCGCATTTCTCTGCAGAAACTCTGAGTCGTATCCGTGAGTAGGACTTCTTCATCTTAAGTTCATGGTGATCGAAGTCATCGCCAACAAATTTCACCTCATATCAGAGAACCCTATCATTCAACTCTTAGTCCACTTCGCCCCGTGAAATACTCTTTGCTTGTACAGTCATTTGCTCTGTTCGTGCCTACTTATTGTCCGTATCTATTTCCTTCCATTCTAAAGGTGTTTATTCACCCTGTCACTTGGGTCCCTCCATTCGTTTTGTATCTGTTCACCTACCCGTGCCTTATCCGGCCATCCATTACTCGCCTCACCTCCACCGAATTCATTCACCCTGTACTCACCCCTTTGTATGCTCTGCACTCCACTTGTTCATTTGACCCGCTTTCTTCCACTTCGGTTGCACAGCTTTACATAGGGAACTGTAATGTGTACTATACACCAGCCAGGTGAATATCATTGACGCGCTTTAGGGGTCACCTGGTATTCCTGCTGTTCCACCACCAAGGTCTCTCTCTGGAAGAAGTGATTCAACCAGTACACATCTTTTGTCTTCACTCGCGGAATGCGCGCACGCATCGATTCATCCTTGAGCATAGCCGTTGGCCTGGGATCAACTATGCCTACCATCCTCATTGCTCGCTTCCCCTGCATTTACCTGTTAACAGTTCACCATTTCGCTAGGAGGGTTATTTGAGTTGACGGTGAGTTGCCAGCGTACCGGCAATGCTGTCGGAGACAATAGGATGCAGGTGCAGTGATGGTGGGGATAACGCGGAATGTTGCCTGAGGCTGATAGGGTTTAGTCGCGAGGACCTGTGATTGTGAGGGGGGACAATCCGTGACGGCGATGATTTGAGCTTGAGAGGCCCTTACGGAGGAGGGTGGATTCGATTCACTGCATTGCGAACTGTCGTGGCTTCACCTTTTCATTAACGGGAATCGGGCAGCCATGAAAGGAGTGGAAACGATCGTTCGTGCTCAGTGGAGGTAATGTTGTGAAATAATTAGAATTTTAGCCTTCCCGACAATTCTTCATTTGGACTCCATATCCATGCTTCGTCTAAATTCGCAGGTGATGCTGAAGATCACAGCTAAATAGCGCGCCCAAGTTATAAATATTTTGGTCTGATTTACATCCTCCCCCCATCCCGCTCACTCCCAGCTAAGAAGATATAAGGAGGAGCAAAATGAGGCCGACCACGTGACCACGTGCTCAGATGGTAGGCCGAATGATGCGAATGTTGAGCGAAGAGAAAATATTCTGATAAATACATGATCAGGCAAATGGTCATGATCCCCATGCCCACTCTTTCGCTTGACAATCCCCCAGGCATGGGTGGGAGAGCACCTCTGGAGACTGCTGCATGCAGTGTTACCTCGACAGATATCTAGCATATCAGTGGTGAGGTCAAGCAGGATCCCTTGTTTCAGGTGCCTACCAGCTTCGAAACACTCACATGATTCAGTCGCTCATGCAACTTCTGGAGAACAGCCTGTGTCATCTGGGCTGGGTAGACTAGACGCTTGGAAGATGCAGCGCCTTCTTGGTACAATAAAGCCTCATCGTATAGGGAGGGTCCCAACCATTTCTGCTATGTCCGTCTAGCTGCCATACTAAACAAGTAGATTCATGCTTTACCAAAAGCTTATGCAAGCAACGGACTTTGTGCTGAGAACTTGCTACTTGAACATACATGCCAACTTCTGCCAGGGTCACTTAGAAGGGCATTTTGATAAAGACTCTACTCAATGCAGAAAAGCGGCTGCTGGAGACATCCTAATGCGTAAGTGACATGCATCGTGAAGTCCAGAAATGTCCGGATTGCAATGCAGGAATCAAAACAAATGCGAAAGCATTAAAGCCCGCTTTACATTTACTCAATCAGAAAATAGCATGACTAAATTGTGCACTTGACACAAATACGCGGTGAACAGTAAGCGGGTGTGCATAAAATCAGTGGGTGCCCACGTGTACTCAAAACACTTCGCATCTCAAGGGGATTATTTCCACTCTAACGACTGTTGCGTCGTAGAAGCAAATAGACATTGGGGAGTCCCTGACAGTTTCTAATTTAAGACCTGGCCAACCCCTAAGACTGAAAATTGAGGGATGCTGCAGAATGATATTCACCATGCGAAGAATTCGTTTGCTGACCACATGTATGCCATAAGTCAGAGGAGTCTTGCTGGCCAACTCTTTCCAAATCTACCATTGCAGCACCCTGATAATTGCTTGGCTGAATAAGAGAAGGAGGCAGGGAAAGAAGCAGGCTACCTCCTCTGCCCTGATTGTGCTGTGCGACTTTCCCAAAATCACGCATGATAGGTGCATCATGATCAATGAACTTCAGCTCAGCTGGAAATACGAACAACGCGGCATTCACGATCTGCTCCGAACTATACTAAGACGCACTGGTAGACTTGCAAATCCTGTTCTCGGAAATGGAGTATCAAACCGGTAGCGACACAAATGCCACCCATTTAAAAGTAGTTTGTGAACAACCGCTGCACTAGTAAATAACTGTGGCGAAAAAAGGTAGTTTGGGAATGTCGAGAGCGCAAAAATGGCGCATTATCAGAGCTTTTCGTTGCGAGCTCCTTGAAGATAGCAACAAGTTCTGTGTGAGATAAAATCTGTACAATAAGCAATTAAGGGGGTTCGCAACAGTGCATTAACATACAGCCTGAGCAAACCAATCTAAACACACACACACACACACACACACTGTGCGAAGTCCCCGGGAAGTACCAAAGTACGACTTAATGCAAATTGTCAATGGATGTAGTTCCGATCAAATCGCTTCACAGCACCGTTGAGCACATGCGGCACGAACGAAACACTTACGCTGGTTCTCACCCAGTCCGTATTTACAACCGCTAGCTGGGAGAAATGAAACCACTGCATAAAAGACAGTTGTGCGCATTGTAGGAACATTGGCGTTGATGCCATGCGTCAAAGCACAATGTGGCGACGAATCCGACAGCATTCACTGGATGCAAGATGACCTACAAGAGGCTTGTGAGTGCAGACTTGCAGCTGTGATTGTAGCATGCTCATTCCTATCCAAAGTGTGCATTTTGTTAGATCCGATGAGCAAGTAACTCCTCAGCATTATGTTTGGGTTCGAGGTCGCAGAGCCCCTCACTGCGAAAAAATAGAGGGTGGACTGGAGTGTTACTCTTGTAAAGGTTGAACATTCGTCGGTTGATGGCAGAGGCATGACGAGGTGCTAGCACATTGGAGAACTGGGAGGCTAAGCTATGCGCCTAAGCCAAGGGCCACAAAGTGAGGATAGATCAGGTTGCGAGAAGTAGAACCTAAGTGTAGTCCAACACGCAGGAAGTAACATTTGCAGCAGGCAAGCAGAAGGGAATCGTGGTGTCAAGTAATCGCCAAGGGGACGTTCATTTCCCATTCAGAACAACGTACAGTAGGCAACTGCAGGCTAACGCAAACTTATTCATCTACTTTACTGTTATCAGTAAAGCCTTCACCAACCTCAGTGACTAACGGGCACAGTGGAAGAGTGCACATTTGCACACACATTTGTCTCAATCACTTCACCTAACATAATTCGCAACACCTCTTGATGACAATGGTACCAAAGAGACAGTTCATTGTCGACCGCTGCAGAGGAAAACGCTGCGGTCAAAACGCCTTCGCTGCATTTAATGCTTGAGGTGACAATGTGCGGTGAGAAAGGCCTCAGTCAGTGACTTCATCTCAAGTCTGTTCAGTGCAGTAGTCAACAAAGTGCCACCCAGTTTAAAGCACCTGTTCTGCCCCCTTACTGGCACTTCACCCCTAAAATACCACAAGGCACACTACAAATGAGGTCAGGTCAACTACAACCCAGCTATATTAAACCGGTAGTCACCGCTGTAAACAACTCCCCTACCGAAGGCTAATCCTACGGACTTCGTCTCCATTGCCTGCATAATGCAGAGGCGCTACGCGATGTGTTACCGTGTTGCACAAAATTGAAGCGGCTGCTCTGGTTTTGGCATAAACGGGTCTCCGTTTCAGTCATCTGGACCGGTGTTAGGGCCAGTCCAATCATCTTCACGTAAAAATACGTAGCTAAGAACAAAAACATAAATGAATGAACAACCTAAAATGCGCTGGTAATGGTGGTGACCTCTGCTGCTTATTTTGAATGCCTTTCTACGCAACACCGCTCCTTCGGTAAGGTCAGTGTGTTCCTCTCGACTTCGCCTTCAACACGTCCTACTCCAGTCACAATAACAAATCGTGGATTACGGTGGAGCAAGACGCGAAGGAATCTCCTCCAGAATGATTGACATTGTGGAGTGCAGCGAGACAGGGCATGGCATATGTGGGATCGGTGAGCGCTAAGCACTGAAAATTGCGCAAGTCATTAACGCCCAGGTGTTACCTCGTGTTTACCAAACGTAAATTTGCCTCATTCTGTGGAGGCTCACCACTCACGGTGGCATATAAATAAGCGCCTTCGTCGGTCGTAATAAACTACGTTGAACAATAATAATTTCGTAGTTACAAGGAGTGCGCAGAACGGAGCTAGCGCAAGCGTGGCCACGCTAACGCTGTAGATATGTGGATGTGATTAGAGGTCGTCTGCATTGTATCAGTGCGTCAAATTTCCTGCAAGTTGGTCACCCCAATGGAAGCATCAGAATAGGGACCAGAATTCTGCCTTCGCTTGCAAGCGCTGTGTATCGCCATGCCGCAATGTACCCAGTTGTGCTTAAAGTGGCGTTTCTATGAGTGCCTCCACTGCACGCCCTCCACTTGTCCCTCCATCTGATTTTCCCAGCCATCACAGTTATAAACCGATTCGCCTGCCCGAAAGGAATGAATTACAGTGCTAGCAATCACATGTGCTGAAAGACAAAGAGAATGTCCCTCGAGTCGTATGGCTAAAGTACGTGCTTCTTTATTCAGGCAATGCACTAGAAGGACAACGAATGCATGAGCAGTGCAACTTCTAGTCTTTCCTTGTGTCCTGCCCCTGCGGTTGTTGGTGCTAGCAAACTGCCCCGACGGACCACAGCTATGAGCTGTGACCTGGATAACCTGAGGCGGATTTCGTTTTCATCGTGTTCAACTCACTGGCCATCGCACGTGTCAGACAACAGTGTTTCATGTCGCCCTGATGGAATGATTGGGGTCATTTGGCCAAATGAGGAACATGAAGGTTGATTAACCTCTAAGCTGTACATTTCTCTGTGCAGCTGAATTTGATACAACGTCACCAAGCATAGAAATGTTGAGGTGCATTTATCAGGGAAGACAGGGGCTGGTGTCCATCTCTAAATTCAGAGTAGTGGTGCATAGCCTACATAATTTTGGTAGTCTTTCGAGTAAAGGAAACAGCAGAACTGGCACATCAGGCCTAGTTACAATGGCTATTTCCAGCCTAGGGTGAAGGCATTCGACCACATTTGTGTCGGTGCCGCTGATGGCGCCGTTGACACTACCGCTGACATTGCCTCTGTGAGTGGAATACAAGTCCTGCCATCAACGATGCACACAAGCAAGGCGTTTCTGCACTGCCAAGGGAGTCGCCTGACAAACCAAGCTAACCTCTCTGCTATACCAATGCTCCGTCACACACCCACCGTTCACTCGCTTCATTCGATTTGACACAATTCCTCGCCTGTTGCTTCCCTCCTTCATTCAAATAGCAAAGGGTGCCCTGCGGTGTGACCGAAAAGGTGTGCAAATGCCTTAAAGGCATCCCACCCGAAGGCGTAATCGAGGGGGCAAGAGCCAGAGATCGGCATGTGGCACGAGGTAACGCATCTCGAAGCACATCTCGTTCTCCTTCCTCTCCTCATTCACAGCAATGCACGATGTTCAGTCGAGGCAAAGATGCTTACCATGGGTCGCGTGGCGGTAATCGATTCACACACACGAACACACGTCAGATGTGAAGACGTCAATCACACAACCAACTGCCAGGCCTGCTCACCTAACCGTCACACAAACTTTTCGCCTGTTCATCGATTCTATTAATGTCTCCGTTTTCAACACTTTGCTTCAGCTTCGCCTCCTTCTCTCCTTTGCTCTTCTCCTCAGTCTCTACTCCTACAAGCTTCTCTCGATGCATCCCGCTCTCCATTCAAAAGGATTTCAAGGGGCCAATCCAATGCGAATCTTAGAAGTTGGGGATAAAGCGATGAATCAAGACCTAAATTTGAAGCTGATGACGTCTTTAGAGCCCTTCCGAAGCTAAAGCTCTCCTAATGAACAAACCATATTAAACTTTCTTACAGTTAACTCATTGTAACTGCTCAAGCTAGAATTCAAGCTAAGCAGCAGAACGTTTCGTTCGGCTTGAAAGAAACCACAACACCACTTTACCAGACATTGCGTCAGAATTAGAGATTATTTCACAAATGCAAGGCAGGCAGAATAAATAAGAGGAGAGAAATGAACCACTTATTATCGACAGGTAAAATAGGCCTTAGGAACATTCACAAATACAATGTAGAGAGGCGATCTGAGCCTCAAACATCCCACAATTAGATGCCTATTCCCAACTGTACCGCTGCAAACTGGGGTCGATGAATGGCTCTCATGGGAGCAAAAGCCAAGGCAAACTCCACAATGTGGAGCCAACGAACTATCCACGAGTCAACTCCTGTTATTACCCCAGTGCAAGCCTAGTCTTCTCGTTTGAAGGGAGCACCTTGGTACTAGATGGATAGGCACGATTAATTCGTTCAATTAGAGAGAGCATTTCTATTGGACCATCACGCCTGGACAAAAACGGGAGCATTTTGAATGTTCCTGGGAGATAACCACTACACGAGTGCAAGAGACGCGTTATAGCAGGCGGATGTGTTTCGTCAACTCATCTAGTACCTTCTCGAATTCATCAACGGCTTTAGGACAATCGAGATCAGATGTGTGGAGAACACACCCTAGCATTTCTCCTGCCTCCTACAAAGAGCGAAATTGCAACCAACAAGGACAAGATTTGCTGCAAGGCTGGTCACATCAATGCTTTGAGGAGATCGTTTGACTGGCTGCAGTCAGGATTGCTTCTTCAAAAGTCCTCCGCTCATAGTTACAGTCGTTCACATCGCCGTGAAACAGAAGCGTTCCCTTGGTGACAGTGCTAAGTTTGTCCAATAACTCATTTTCATGGCATGTGGCTTCTCAACCCTACATTTGGCGTATGTAAACGCACTGGAGGAGCAATACGCACTCTGGAAGGAGAGCACTTCCATTCGAGTGCTTAAGAAGATTGTGCAACCATTCTGCGGAGCGCACTTCGAAAGCCCTATCATGCAAAACAGCATTAAGTGAGAACTTACAGCTGCATCACACAAAATCTCCTCACTCCTAACATGGTAATTGTGACAGGGCGGATAACATGGCTGTGGACAGATGGGCTAGAATAGCCACTGGTTATACCAGTTGACGAGTTGAGAGCATGGCCATAAGTTATTGAGGTCGATCGATGTAATCAGAGTAGTTCAGTCGGAGGGCTGAAAGGCAATGCTGTCTGTCGCCAGTTTGCATGAATGTGCCCTTAAACGCAAAGTGGGATGGCTAATAATGTCGCGTGCCAGGGGAGGAAACCGTGTTGTTGGACATTGAGAGTAGTCACCCTACAGCCTCCACTAAGACTACATTAATTTTCTTCAGCCAGAGACATCTACGATGTCGCACCTTAATCAGTTTGCGTGCGCCGAGGATAGTCGCATGGGAGAGGTGGCAGACAGGGTTAGTGCCACATCGAAAAATTACATCACGCAGTACTCGCTGTTGAACTAGGCTAAAAGTGCGTTGGGTGCGTGAATGTGTGCTCTTTGACCTGCCCTTCTTACACATCACTGACTTTGGTGGTTCTATAGCCTCATTCAAAATCACCTCCTCGACTGGATAATTTATTTCTTCCGACGAAGGAGGCGGTAGGCGTCCGGGATGTTGTCAGATGGATTTGCCTTCGCCAATGTCTGCTGTGTGCTTGAGGATGTCTGCTCGTCCGAGTTTCGTGCGTTACCATGAGAACACGGGCGCGTGGCTGCTTGGCAATGCGCGACGATCTTTCCTATTCATGAGGAGTGCTTCGGCTCCAAAAAGGGATTCGCAGGTGTCGACAGAGTCTACTTGAGACCATAGGACGATTACGTTTACTCAGTGCTTTGCTGGTTGAGGAAGGTGTCTCTGGCGAAGTTAAAGACCGCTTTGCCGTTACGAAGGAAATCAGCACAAACTTCAACGTCGAAAATAGTTCTGAAAACATTATAAATTTCATCATTAAGGCTTCTTTCCTTATGCAGATTTTGGCGACGTCTTTTCTTTCGCCACCACCTCCGCCTCTTCTCCTGGACGTACACTTGCAAAAGGAGAAGTGGCTTGAATAATGCTGTAGAGGGCTTGGAAATCTGACAGGTTTACCATCGACATGGTTGCACTCTACTCAAAAAGGCAGAAGCACAAACGCCCGTCCAGTTTACCTGCAAGTAGACAGGAGAAGAAAAGCATGATAATGGTTCATCCAGTCTTCTAAAACTCACAAAAGTAGTTTGAAATGATAAGTGTGGTAGCTAATGTTCGGCCGCATGCCACTGTTTGGCATTTTGAATGTGAATCAACTGATTTAATTAAATATTTAGGAGAGACGAATGTGATGAGGAGGAGAAGCAGGCTCAGGAGTGGTCGCCCGTGAAACAGCACAAATCGGAAAGCTTAATGCATGCGCAGCCAAAATTTTTGGTCTAAGAAGGCAATGAGTGTGTTTGAATAGTGAACAGCATTGCTAAGTTCAGTTTTGGCACCGACAGCTTCGCAATGTGCCTTAGCAATGTTGCACTGTCCTCGCTCACCTCCTCACCCATGCGACTACCTCTGGCACAAGGAAAGTGACTGGGTTGTGACATATTTATTGCCTCAGAATAAAGTGGAACCAATACAGTACTAGTGGGGCCTCGAAGAGGGAGTACTCCCAGTGCCCCGAAAACCGACCTTCCCCTCAGGCGTGTGACATGAGTTATCCCCCTACATCTTGCTTAGAGGGCATGCGATACTTTGTTTGTTCGAACTGCCGGATTTGGAATTGGTTGGCCATGCACTACTGGCTGTTAGGCTGGCCTCCGAGCCACGCCAATAGCCACCACTCCCTCTGCGTCCAGAACATACGTATTCTGCCCTAGTATTGTGCCTTCTTTTAACTTCAAGGAAGTCTTGGGACGCTACAGGGTACAATTTAAGATGCGGGCAAAAGCACGTTTTAGCCCTCCTATTGAAATACTTTGGCTGCTCTGATCTCCTTCAACTATTCACAACCATGCCTTCAACCAGTCAACGGCTGCAACCAACGCCCATTCCAGCCAACCTGTCCGCATCCATGCTACGTGCACTACCACGCTTAGCGCATCAAAAGCGGGAAGAATTGGGTAATGTAGCTGCAGGTTTGAATGGGCTGTAGAATGGTTTGAAGGGAAGTAGTACTGCTCTGTAGCGCGCGGTTGCACTTGGATTAGTGTTGAAAAGCCGAAGTCAACTGCCGATGAGTTGTCTGACGAATTCGGCAATGTTGGCGATGACGCATTTCTCCTCCATAATGATGGGGACATACATGAACGGAGGAGGTCTGTAGACGCAACGCTCACAGCACCTAGTCTAATAATATTCTGCACAGCATTAATGTGACGAACCTTGTAGCAAATTCTATATTTGTCTGCTGCGATTCTCATCTTTGTAAGATGCTAATGAAATGCCTGAATATTCTTCGCAGCTGGTCAGATCTCGGTAGTCTAGGAGCTGCTGGACGAGTTGGAGAACCACACCAGTCTGTTGTAGCACGCCATTTCGCACTATCGTAGTAGCAGATGGAGCGCCCCCGCGTCTGTCCAGGTATGCCAGATTACCGGAAACACTTCCTTCGCTAAAATGGATTATTCATGCTTACTTCTGTATCATTAAAATTTCGTATCAAAAGGAAAGGACAAGGCATTTTGTGCATTATTTAGTTCCAAACACTTCGCTGCCAATAGGCGGTGGTTGACGAATATTTTGTTGACTCCACTTTGTCGGGCTTGGGCTGGCTTTATCTTTCATAAGAGCTGTCAACTGGCCTGCATGTGTAACGGCCTGGTTGAGAGTGGATGCCTGTGTGTGAGAATGCCTAAGGCTTATAAAGCCTTATTTGGTCGGCCACCTTTTTGTATCCATTGATGGTTGGTAGCTCATTTCTATCCGATTCCTTCTTCCGTTAGGCTTTTCTTTTCTTCTGATGCAGTATCACGTTATGCGGAGTTGCGCGCTTTTGAGAGTCGGACAAAACGAATCAGTGGTCACTTAAATCCAAGCTTGGATCTCAGTATCGGAGCGATTATCCCACGGACATCACAAACATCCTCCTCAGTGCATGTGCACCATGTGCTTTTGGTGAATGCATCTGAGTCGCGAAATGAGTCCAAAGTTATTTCTAGCATTGCTTTCAGTTGTGTGGCATTTGTAACAAAGTTCGAATAATTCAACCTGTTTCTAATACTTTTCGTCTTATCGAATCACCGATGCAAGACTCGCTGTGCAGAACTTAGCTCAGCCTCCTCTCAAAGGTAGTACCTGAATTCACCAACCCTATAGAGCAATGTGTATTCCAGGTGCAAGCACACTCGTATTTCACTCTCTCGTAGCTAACTTCAGGTTTCTAATCAACAATGATGAATGGCTTCTCGAGAAATAAAAGGGTACCGGTTTTGTTGAAGATCAGCAAAACTGTGTTTTGGGAATCACGTAGTGCTCGTTGTCGAATTAGCTTAAAAGTGCATTGAGTGCGTGAATGTGTGCTCTTTGACCTGCCCTTCTTACTCATCGAATTTGTGTCCCCTAAAATTTGACTAGGACGCATGGATTTATGTTGAGTGCCAAAACAATGATATGTGCTCAAAGATTGGTGGCACTGGTTGCAATTTTGCACTGCTCCCATATATCTCCCATTCAATTATGCGAGGTGCAGGGAAGCCGGAGGAATGTTCATGCCGCTCACTATTTGTCCCGAATGTAGACGAATCAAGTGTGTACCCGTATGCTTTCGCAAACCTTTGCAATATAAATCGGATTTTTTTCTACTTTTATAAGCTTATCTTCAAAAGAGTGAGGGGATATTTGCGTGGATGGGAAATGTTGCTAGATGTCTGCAGAGGGAAAGAACCCTACACGGTGAATTGTATTATGAGGCCAGAACTAGCTAAGGATGTGGCACCTGGTGCTGCCTACCCATGCAACGACAAGTTGATCCTGAATTGCGCGAAAAACACATTTCCACACAGCAGAGCACTAAAGATGATGCTGTTGTTTCAAGGCCCAAATTAGAAGCTGACAGCACCAACAGAGCCATTTCGAAGCTAAAGCTGTCCTAATGAACAAATCAGGTGACCTCCACTCACAGTTAACTCATATTACCGATAACTGGAGGAAGGAATTTCATGCAGCAACTGAAACAGACGGCTCACGGCAGTAACCAGCAAGGTGACTCAAATCCATCACCCTTAACAGTGGCGTCTCAAGTCCAAGTCGCTGCTGCTCTCCATGGTCGCCTTCCTACCTTCCTAGACAAAGCATTGCTGCTACACTTGCGTTTTCTCTTCACCAAAGTAGACCAGCAAAACGCTACACCCCACATTACACTCGCCACCACAAAACAGCATCCTAAATAACCACAGCAACTCCGCTGACACGCCAGTAGGACAATGCCAACTTAAAAATAGACGCAGAAAGGGGAAAGATAGGAGGTGAGGTGTAGGCGAGGTCAGGCCGATGGCTATGCTTGTGGATGAGTCTGATGAACGCTCGCATTTTGGGAGTGGTGTAGAGATGGTGGTGGTGGCAAAAGAGGCACGCCTCTAGGTCCACTTCCTTGGGCAGATGACTTAGCAATAGAATACTTAGATGACCAGCCAGCTTTTCAGTCACGAATGTGGTACTAGATCTCCTACTGTAAAGTGCATTTTTAAGTTCATTATGTTACTACCTTTGCAAACGATTAATAAAAAGTGGCCAGGATAGACGAAAAAGGCGCAAACTATGCGTGTGAATGAGGCGATTTTATGGGTAAACAGATAAATTGCGATTGAGTGAGTGGATGCGCAATGAGAGGAAGTATCCCAGATGGCAGGACGAAATAAACCACGAAAGGTGGAATAAAGTGGGCACGGAGAATGGAAAAACACGAACAAAGCAAACGATGAGGAACATGTAAGGAACTTTCAAACATCGAAGAATATCCCTTCCCAGGCGCTAGCCCAACAGGTCTGTGGACTTGGTAGCCGCTCACAATTTTGGAAATGGACTCGGACCTTTTAGCATGGCTGAGAAGCTCTACACCATGAAGACCAATCAGCTCAGTTGGCTGATTGCATCCGCAACTGCAAAGTGTCAAGGATTGCGCACGACATCGCCTTCCGGACGCTTAGCCCTTGGCCAAGCAATACACCTCCACGTCGAGCTCAGCTACGCCATGTTGCAAGGTCAGGAGAGCCATCACTATCATTGTCTTGCCTAGTGCCGAACAACTTCCAATCATTTATTAAAGTTCCAGATATGCTAGAAGGGCCTTCATGCAGCTTCCTCTTTGGCTTCAGTGTAGACATGCCAGTGGTGAACTTGTAAGCCTTACTACCTGCTTCTGACTGCTTCCCATTTTGTGGGGAATGGCAAATGATTGCAAAAGGAAGGACGTGTTACAGTCTGCGTAGGGAAGGAAACCTACAGGAAGTAATTTGTCGCCTGCTGAGAACTGGCTTGGTATGCGGTACTTGGTGCTGGCTTTCTTCGTAACGCCAAATGCGTCCCGAACTTCGCGCAAGATAGCTCCCTGTTCCTTTTAACCATGATTTTATTAGCGTTGTGCATAGACCAGTACATTGGTTAATGTCCTCACCTCGGAGAAGTTTTGAAACGGTTCATAAAAATGCTGCACTTTATAAAACAGAAATGCATTGGGCTGCATTTCGAGCTCGTTCCGTAGACTTGGCTAGGATATCATGAAAAATCCTGCATTGAAGAACTGATCGTAGTTTCAAGCAGTTAGACGCACGCGTTTATTCCACGGGTCAAAATTCTGATCTCCAGGCTACGCTTGCGGAGCCCCAAACACACTTGACTCACACGTTTAACTTCCGTAACAACTACTGAGTTGTGGTCCATGTAGCGGATGGGTATAGTAGAAGTTAGGGGCAAGNCGCTCATTGCTGAGCAGATGCGAAGATGTTTCCATGGCAAGGCAAAAGACTGTGACGAACAGGCTTTGGCAAGCAACAATCGAAACGAGCGAAGCTTACAAATGGTCACCGTCACGTAATTCCACAATTAATTTGGAGTCAGAACTAATTGTATTGAGTCCCCCGCATTCAATGGGCTAAGCTTAACGCTAGCAGTTAGNAGTTTTGGGTCAGAACTAATTGTATTGAGTCCCTCGCACCCAATGGGCTAAGCTTAACGCTAGCGGTTGGTATGTAATTCTGTCCCACCAAAACCACAAACCACTGACAGCAAGTGGGAGACAGTAAGTGGGACCCAATCCTCTGACAGGTGAGAGGGCGGTAGATGTGAGGAAATGGAGCAGCAGATCCGGATCATTAATCGGCGAAGCAAACAAAAGCGAAGGCAAAATAGAGAGCGTGAATGCAGGTGGGTGTGAAGGCGCAGATTACATCTACCGTCAAATAGCTGCGAGGATCTACAGCACGCATCAGTCGTCCAANGGCATTACAG
>LWMK02000291.1:0-47222 GCA_001693075.2 Taenia saginata | reverse complement strand
CAGTTATTCAGTCTTCAACGGACAATATTAATTTATGCATTTACCGCAAAATAATTGATAGCAACTATATCTAGCTGAAATAATTGCTAGGCACTGTTGTAAACATTCTCTTGGCTGAGGAGTCCTGTCTTCGTGACCTTGCTCCCATTGGCTGTCCAAAACAGAACTGCTGCATGGCATGTTACAGTGCTTGATGCTGATGTGGAGTAGGTCCCATTAATAGTTGCAGAGGTCACAAACGAATGAATTACACACGAAATTTACAGAAATTTTCATTGTTTGGACTAACAACTCCCTGCTTCTTGCATCAAGACAAATATTGAAGCCTGATCATGGATTTTCACACATGAATGACCTAAGGAAGCGTTTCTGAAGTTGCTCTCTAAGAAAGAAGGGCACAACAGAGGAACTGAGGCGACAATCTTAGAGCAGTCGCCAACGAGTTCAACCTGTTCGGCTTAAATCGCTCACAAATTCAATTCCAGTACGTTTAACTTCCGTAACAACTACTGAGTTGTGGTCCGTGAAGCGGATGGGAATAGTAGAAGTTAGGGGCAAGTTTAGGGACCACCATTCATCTTTCCCCCTTATCCGCATGCGTCGATCCAAACACTGGCTTAACCGGTGGCTCATTTTAAGGGAAACAATGAATAGCCTCCTTACTCGTTCCGTTAGGCACGTTCGTTAGGACGTATGACTGGATGCTTGAGTGATGGAAAATTAGCTTCTTGAATGGCTGAGGAAGTGTTAAGCAAGCCGTATCAAAGCATCATGCATTGACGTCCAACATCGAATTTCCACCGAATACCCTTACTCTCCCTTCCTTCGCTATCTACTTCTTCTCCCTTTTCTCTTCTCATTCTTCCCCCACTTTTCCGTTTCTTCGTCCCTTTCAGCTAAACAAGACCAGTACGTCACCTCCACTGGAGAGGTCCATTCCCTTCTTCCTTGGTGAGGTTCGCAACGCGCCAGGACATGGTATAATGAATACTCGTTGGGACTGTACATTCAGTCACCAAATGCTCCAGTTGACTTATATCTCGCATTGCACTCACTGCACCACACTCATCCTTTATGACTCTCACATGTGTTAACAAACACCAAATTGAAAACCTGCATACTATCCATGTCCCACCTCTAAAGGGCTGGGACACGCTACGCAAGACTAGACTTGGGTAGACCGAACTAGACTGAGCTGGGTCAGAGCGGAACATAGAAGCCTGTTACGCCAGATTATGACATATTAGGGTGGGATGGGAAGGGTGGGTTAGGCAGGACTATCTTTTCCATCATATATGTCTCATCATCTGAGCTACCTCAGTTCGCCAGCCATTAAGTCAATCCTAACGCATTATTTGTCACACCAAACGGATTTGTCACACACCCAGTCTACGTGCTTTGAGGCCATGCAGATATCAGGCACCAGTGTACACACGTTGGAACTGGATTTGTCGACGTTCATAGGACAGATGTGGTAAAGCCGACTTACCTTTACATTTTTCGCGTCCTCTATGATTCAAATCTCCTCCTTCCTCCATTATGCTCTATACACCCGCAGGCATTGCCTCTCACATTAGGAACCACCGCGCATGTCCCATACATTCGACTCATCCAGTGGAGAGGATTGAGCATCCATTTCATTTGCGCCAGAATGCCTTGTATCTCAATCTCACCTCCTTCAAGCATATGGCAATTTCCTTTCCGCACTTCCTCCTACCGAACCCCCACCTACGCCCTATTAATAAGTTTCCGTTCTTACCCTGCTCCCCCCACAAACCTCACCAAACATTGACTGCATTATTCATGAATTTGTACCAAGAACCAATTGAGGGGCAACCTCGACCCGAACAAACCAGACCGCATTCTACCAATGGCCAAATCTCCTTTTAGACTGGTTTGGATGCAACGCATTACCTTAAGCAGATACGTCTTTTCTAGCCTTATGGCAGTTACAACCAAACAGTTGCAGTTGTTTGCCATTCAATGTCTTGAGAACACCACTCTCACGCAAACACACGCTTAATGTTAGACCAGGACGAATGAAGGTGGTTGGGTAAACAGTGCTCATGTTTCAAACATCAAATGATAGCCTACTTCGTATGGTAGGAATGGAAACACTACCGTTTCTTGCGCAAGTATATAGTGCCGCGCGAAAAGCCTTCCTTTCCCATGAAAAGACAGAAGTGGAGCAAGTCGCAGGGAACACCATCTTCTGTCTCAGTTCCTGCGCAGTTCGTAGAAGGCAGCTTACAAATAAATACTCAACTGGAAGAATTAACAGCAGAAGCAGAACATCAAGAGCACTGTCAAATACATGAGTGGTGAAAAATCTAAGTAGCCATTAAGAATGTTATAACACTCATTTGGAGATGACGTCGTAACACGCCCACTCCAATAGATCGGACCAGTTGATGAAGTTGTCGTCTTCGCGTCTGATGCACCACAGTCTCCAATTCGTTGGTGCAGCAGACAGCAGAACATTATAGAAGTCACCGATTTTGTGTATAAATCCCACAAAACAGTCCAAATCACTTAATTTATCCTTTCCTGCACAAACAATGAGTGCAATGACCAACGTTTGTTGAGGAGCAAGAGATTCTATGATGACTCTTAGTTCCCTCTTGATTTGTCGCCAAGGGTACACAAAATTGATGATGCAATCAGAATCATCGGGTTCGTCGTTGCTGCCTAAATTTCCAATTCTTAAGACAGGATCATCCGAGTCGCTTTCGCGGTGATCTCTAATAATGACGAAATCACTTGCCTCAGCAAAGCGTACATTCAATGGATACCTGCTCAGAGGAATGTCCCTGCCAGTTTCTATGCATGGTGATTCCAAATGTGGTACGGGCTTGTTATAGGACATCATATGGATGTTACAAAACGGCAGGAGGCGAAATTGTATAGTTCTGTGGGGATGGTCATGAGGCAGCGTGGATAATGTGGCCTGACAGGAGCGGGTTTGCTGCGCCTCACATTGAATGGCCTCCGAAGCCTTTCGGAAGGAGAGTTGTGAGGAGAACGGGAATAGCAGCTGGCACAGTCGTCTGTCCAGCCAGGTCCACTGCTTAATGTGCTGAGCCATGACGGTGGAGAACCGTCGGGTAGAGAGAATTGACTCAAAATTAGGAAATGCGGTGCAGAGGTGCACCTTTGCTGCGCCTCACATTGAATGGCCTCCGAAACCTTTTGAAAGGAGAGTTGTGAGGAGAACGGGAACAGCAGCTGGCACAGTCGTCTGTCCAGCCAGGTCCACTGCTTAATGTGCTGAGCCATGACGGTGGAGAACCGTCGGGTGGAGAGAATTGACTTAAAATTAGGAAATGCGTTGCAGAGGTGCACCAAGTCTGGAGCATCGAGGTATTCGCATATTCTTAGTGGCAATTCGAATGGATGATCTGTGATCTTTCGAGGTGCGTTGCTTTTTGCCTATATTTGCACAAAATGCATGCTATCTTAGTCGACATGAAACTCAGGCACATAAAGTGTAAAATCTAAGCAGAAATTAAATAGGTGGATGGATGCAAGCATAGGCTAGGCTATTAAGGGATGGTAGGTCGAGTCAATGGGGGCCTACCATTACAAAGGGATCTTAGCAGAGATTGATCGCGTTAGAGCGAAGATGGGGTTTATATGTTTTCAGATCGGGTCAGAGACTGGATTGACCTCAACCAGATGCTTGCACATTGGTCCTCTTCCTGTCGTCCAATGCGAAACATGGCAAAATAACTGGAAAATTTATAATCCTCAATGGGTGGTTGCAAATCGCTGCAAAAGACATCTATGCAGTGTCTTCTCGACTGACCTTAGCCGCCCACTTGGTCCGACAACCAAACTGCAAGGCACCTTTTCGTCAATTGTGGTTCATGAAATTCAATCAAGCAGAACTCCAGCCATTGCATCGCAAGCATTTTTACTTTGTGACATTGACAAATATTTGTGATTCCGTCAGCGTAGCCAGAAATAGTCAGCATGGGAGATGGCATGGCACATACACAGGCTATTTTTGATAGCGTCACGCATGATGCGAGTGGTGTTGTCCCTCTGTGTATTTGTAGCAAACCTTTAATTCATATCTGTGTGCGTGGTAAGCTTGTCAAACAAGCGCCTATGTTGAATAGCAGGCAGATGGTTGTAATTTCGTTCCTTGAAATTAGTACCGAGAAACGTGTTGCCCCGCACAGAAGTGACTTGACAGTTGGGTTCTTCTAAGTATCACATGCACTGGCATGTGCATATTGTGTTTAAGCCCACTGAGGTAGCTGCTGGTGTGGATGGAGTGAATCGACGTGATGCAAGAACAAATGCTGACATCGAGTAACGTTGGAAACCCAGAGGTTTAAATAGAAGTTCTACACGGTACCTAAAATCTTGCTTCATTGAGTAATGTGTGAAACCACAGAATTAAATAAATGCACAAAACACTTGTCTAAGCCAGAGTCCATCGCGGATGATTGCGATTAGCCCTTCCTGCCTCTGAAAAATGTGTAAGATTTGTGCTCTCTTCGGCTGCCCATCCATCCAACGCCGATGAGGAATAGGTTGTGTTCTAGCTTAGCGGAATTTCCGTTTAGTTGTGTTAGCATTGATACAAATGGATCTCTTGACCTTGCTTCGCTCAAGAGAGGCCATAGCACTATCCACTGTGCCATGCACGCGCTAATCATTTTGCCTGGCATCAGGGTTGGTTGCATCCAATCTAGCCCATATCGAATGGGCCACATCTTAGAGTCTCGACACACCTTCCAATGTACTCAGTAAAAGTTGCCAGCTGGTTCGTGCGTGCGTCATTATAGGTTGTGTTTCGACTTGATGAGTCTTAGGAAATTGATCACTTTAACACGAAACAAGGAGCAGGCGATTCGAAAGGTTGGCTGGAATCCTCTCTCACACGCACACTATGAAATAGCCCATTAAAGACAGATTTCGGTGGCCGTGTCTCTAGTCAAGGAAGGAGGTTACGTCCCTCAGTTGCTGCGCTATGAAAGCAAGAATCCTTCGAAGTTGGATCAACAGAGGGCATTTAAGCAAACGGGCCGATGCATCCATCGGCTGAGAAGTGACTTGAGGAGAAATGAGTGCGTGGACCAGAGACCGATGCAGTGTGTAGATCGCTGGGTCCACTGTCCGACTACAACAGCAGGTCATAGGATTTGTCGGTCATGAGGTCAGTCAGTCAACAAACGACAGTGCGCGCCAAAAAATCATGCCAACTGTATATGCAGGTAGTCGGTTACATGGTAGCTTTCATTGTGGCTTGACATCCATCATCCGCTATCTGTGCAAAGCTGGCGAATAGTTGAGCACAAAGTGATTGCTGCACCGATAGAGTGGTTTGCATCCGTGCGAATCGCTGCACTTGACGAAGAAATTGAGGCTAGTTGCAAATCACCCCATCGACCACTAGCTTATTGCTATTATTTCCGCACCACTTCAATGCACACGAATTTAGTCCACCAGAAGCATTGCTTCGTACCTGCAGGTTTGCACTTGTGACGGGTTTCTCTTACCAGTAAAGAGCATTTTAAACGGCATTACGTCCCTCCTTTCTCGTTACTCTTCAAACAACTTCGTCGTCACTGTCTTGGCCCTAGAAGCAGCCCCTGCAGTAAGCATCTTACTTGACTACAGATGCTATCCCAAAGAAGAAGCAAGTTCTTTATTGGAACAGAGCCGCCAGAATTTGTGTTGATGGTAGGCACAATCAAATCTACACGACTTTACTCTGCCGCACACTTGGGGTCCACAGTAATGGAGCCTGGCATCAACTTCCAACTACCGTGCTTACTTCCCACAATGCCACGGCAGGAGTCAGTACTGGAAGTCTACCTCGTCTCAACTCACCGGTCAGTACCTAGCTGTCTCCATTACACGTGCCACCGTCATAACTCAGAGAAGGAGAAACCAGTGCAACAGTTGCAGTCACTTCACAATCTTTGCTAATAATTCTTGCTTCTTTATTCATAACTAATTCTCAACAGTTCAGACGTGGGATGGCTTCGTGCTTATCAAACCGTCTTGGCCATTTGCAATCAGCTCTTTTAATCAAGTTTCGGGCAGTAGGAGAACAGTTCATGTCTCATAATGCGCACACTTACAGAAGGTGGTGGATTGATGGGTATCAAGTTTCTGCAGCCATAAATGCCTTCTGTGCACCGGTTGAAGCGGTAGTCTGTTCTTGGAACGCGAGGAAGTCTTTACCAAACCCACTCGCCCAGGTTTGCCCTAATCCTGTCAGATGCAATGGGGAGGAGCGTGGAACACTAGACCTTTCCAGTCAGTCTTCTGCACACCATAATTGCGCTGTGCCGCCTTCCTCTCTCCACCTTTTCCTCCCGGGGATCATTGGCATGCACAACCTTGCACATTGCTCGCATGGAATGTTGCGGTGGTCATCGAAGCACTGTTACACCTGATAGGAAGAGACAAGCAAAACACGACACTGACAGCAAAAATTGATGTATGCGGGTCAAAATAGACGCCGGTTGGCAACTGTGGTTGTGCACTTGTGCTTGCGTGAAGAGCTGAATATTGGCAAGGCTTTTTTGTGGATGGAAGCGTAAAAATCCAATTAGTTGCACCACAGGATTCTCCAAGCATGGCACAGTGGAATGCCTTGTGGTCGATTTGGGTCAGTTGTTTGCGTACACCCACTCACTATTGATTCAGAATATTACAGCACACGAATGACTTCTATCGGACCATGGAGTAATCTAGCATCAAATCCTGTAGGCAGAGTGCAACTTGCATCCACTTGGTCATGGGAAGGCCTCAGCATAATCTGAAGAGCCTCTTTTTCAATGGTAGGCGATTCCGAGTAGCAGGCCTACGCTTAAAACTATTCACTTTTCGCAAGCCTTCCTCAAAAGGGGCTCATCATGTTCTTTTTAATGCAAACAGTTGTATGGCTGTCTTTCCATTACCATTTGTCCTGATAGGGAGAGACAAGCAAAACACGACACTGACAGCAAAAATTGATGTATGCGGATCAAAATAGACGCCGGTCGGCAACTGTGGTTGTGCACTTGTGCTTGCGTGAAGAGCTGAATATTGGCAAGGCTTTTTTGTGGATGGAAGCGTAAAAATCCAATTAGTTGCACCACAGGATTCTCCAAGCATGGCACAGTGGAATGCCTTGTGGTCGGTTTGGGTCAGTTGTTTGCGTACACCTACTCACTATTGTTTCAGGATATCACAGCACACGAATGACTTCTATCGGACCATGGAGTAATCTAGCATCAAATCCTGTAGGCAGAGTGCAACTTGCATCCACTTGGTCATGGGAAGGCCTCAGCATAATCTGAAGAGCCCCTTTTTCAATGGTAGGCGATTCCGAGTAGCAGGCCTACGCTTGAAACTATTCACTTTTCGCAAGCCTTCCTCAAAAGGGGCTCATCATGCTCTTTTTAATGCAAACAGTTGTATGGCTGTCTTTCCATTACCATTTGTTTATTCAAGAAATAATTCCTTTACTCATCCACTCCTGTAGCAATGTAGCCAAATGGAGAATGAAGGAGGTGACCTTGTGGAGTGGGAAGTGAACCTCCACCCACTGAGGAACTTGAAGAAGCCTCACATGGTTTTCTCCACTTTCGGATAATATTGCATCGCCTCTCGCTCCCTGGCTCTTGCCTCCTCGATGTTGCCTCTGGTTCAGACGCCCTCTATACACTCGTACACTTCTGCGCTCACGACACAAGACACCCACTACTAGTCGAATAAAGGAGAGGGCAACAGTCCAAGAAAGTATGTAACTCAAATGGTGGTGGGTGTGGGATGGAGCAGTAGCAAAGTGAAGAGGCTAATTTAACTAACCAGTCAGCTGCTTTGGCAGTGCTTCAATCAAGGTTAGGGGGAATGAACTTCCCTGTAAGGGTTCTCTAGCAGGTTGGCAGAAACACCGCGTTTCAGTGCAATATTACAAGTGGTGAATTGTAATTTATTTGCAAGGACAATGCTAACGGTGGCGCCAAATTCGCCATCAGCGATGCCGAATCAAATATGGATAGATGCTTTCACCACAAACAGGAAATAGCCACTGTACCTAGCCCTGTTGCGCTAAACCCACAATCATTTCATTTGAAAGATGACCCGAATCGGTGGATGCTATGCACTGCCACCTTTGCTTTTTATCGTTGGTGATGTTGCATCAAGGTCAGATGCATAGAGAACTTAGCAGCACATAAGTGAATCAGCCTAATTACTTCGTGTTAGTCGAACTGACCCCCATCATTCCCTCATGGCAACATGAGACACTGCTGCCTGACACGTGCATTGTCCAATAGATGGGACACCGTAACAACGAAATGTGCCGCAAGTTTGCCAGGTCATAGCTCATGGCTGTAGTGTGGTAGACGGTGTGATAACGCCGACAACTGCAGGTGCGGAAAATAAGGAAAGACTGCAATTTTTTATTACTGACTCATTCGTTACACCTAGCGCGTATTTCTTGAAGCAAATGGAATCCAGTTGTGTCGCAATGCTCGCAAAGCATTCTACGAAATTCATTAGGTGCATTCCTTTCGCGTAGGTGGGATAATTAACTTTCGAGATGCCTAGGAAAATCAGATAGAGGCAACACGTGGGAAGCGTGCAGCAGAGTCACTCATAAAAATGCGATACTACACACAACTGGGCATTTTGGGCACGGTAATGCACAGGACTTACAAGTGTAAACAGAATTGTGGTCCCTGTCCTGACGCTTCCAATGTGGTGACCAAGGTGCAGGCAATTCGCCGTCTTGATATTATGCATACGTCCTCGCACCTGATCCGTGTGCTTACATCGTTCGTGTAGCCATGTCTTCTTCAGCATCGTTTTCTGCGCTCATGGTCACTATGATGTTCATATTAGGCAATGCAGTGTATTGCGACCCACGCAGCCGACACTTTGTATGCCATTGCTAGTAGTGAGCATCTAAAGAAGGGACACATTTCCGTGGCCGCCCCAGAGTATGCCATTCCATATTTTGATCCACTGCAGACCACGAAGTTGTTGCCATGACTGGCGAAGTATGTGGTGGAGGCGAATTCAAGAGAAGCACAATGGCCTTACCAAAGGAGCTGTGTTACATAAAAAGCTATTTAAATAAGCAGCGGAGGTCACTACCAGTGCTAACGATTCTAACATTGTCCATTCAATTCTGTGTTTGATTTCCGTTTAGTTCCTTGTGTGAAGCGTTCGAACTAACTTTAACACCAATCTAGGTTATTGAAACAGCGACTCGTTTGCCCCAAAACCACAGCAGTAACTCTAATTTTGCGTTAAGCGGCAACACATCGCTTGGCGGCTCCACGGTAGGCAGGCAATGGGGTGAAGTCATGAGGACTAGCCATTGGTTGAGGAAGGGTTTTAACGGTGACAAATGATTTATTTTGCCTGAACCGCAGTTAGCCTCATGATATTTTGGAGATAACACGTCAACAGGCACGCAAGGTAGGTATTTTAAACTCGGCAGCATTTGATGGTCTCGAATACTTTGCATGAAATTCACTCACTGGGATCATAAAACACCGCGACTCGCCACCTCGAATGTGGAATGCAGTGTGAGATATTTGACTGCAGCGTCTTCCATTGTATAAGCCGAGAGTGGGTTCTCGTTTTAGTGCTATGGTCACCAACCGAAACAGCGAATTCTATCAGACGAAAATATCTAGACAAACGCTTTTTACGCCAGTCAGTTATTGGAGTTGGAGAATGCTGTACGAGTGAAAATAAGGTAGACGGATGCTCTACATTAGTTTGCATTCACCTGCCGCAAATTGTTCTGCGTGTGAGAATGACGACAAATCGCTTGGCCTTTGCGAGTTACTGCGAACTCGCATTTGAGTACAATGTAAAAATTTAATTGCTCAACTTTCAGCACCATCTTTGAGTGTAATGTAAAGATTTAATTGCTCAACTTTCAGCACCTTCTTTGAGTGTAAATGGGCAAATTACGGTCGCAGATGCGAATATGCTCACGTGAGCAACTTGAAGAACATCTTGCATTCAGCGAACGCTGTTGAATTTTTTCGCAATTTGTGTTTCCGTGCATGTTCTTCGCATGCAGATTTCATTGCCACCTACGCAGCACATCACAGTGGAGACATTCGGCAATGAGCCATCATTTTCGCTCTCGCCTACCACCACCATATTTTTCGTTTGTGCACCATAATTATCTATCCATGAGGTGGTTGACAACTAATTATGGTAAAATGACTGAGGTAAGTGTCATGACTATTTGGCAATCTGTTACAATTGAATGGGACTTGCAAACCTGGCAACGTGTCTGCGTTTGCCAATTCTGGTTAAAAGTATCTCTTCAGACAAAGCTGCTCATTTGCGCCTAGCCAAAGTAAGTCTTGGTAGGGTTTAGGGTTGATGAAAGGGGCCAAGTTGTTCTTATTTCCAGTTGGGTTGCATCCAATTAATCACGAAACAGCACACTTTGAGTTGACAGTGTCTTGCCAAAATGCCGCTGCAAGTGATGAGGTGATGTAGGGTGTTAAGCTTAATAAATACAGGAATTGTGGTGGTGGTGGTGGTGGTGGTGGTGGTGGTGAGAATGTTGCGCTTAGCCGGCCTTGTTTAGTTGCGAAGGCCTGTGCTTTTCATGTAATAGTACGTGGGAGAGGGAGACAATGCATGTCAGAGATGTTTTGAGCTTGAGAGGCCTTCGATGAAGGAGATGGTCCCAAGTTACTTGACGGGATGCTACCGTGATTCGTCTGTTTTAGCTAACAGCTACTCAATGAGCATGCAGAAGGTAAGACAGATTTTAACGTTTGGTGCAAAATGTTGTCGTGGAAGCTTCAGGATTCCATTATTTTTGAATTTCATTGTCTATACTCCATTGCCATAGTTACCGCCAATTCACTGTCCGTGGACTTGTTGTTTTGCATAAATACTCCTCTTGCCTAAGTCATCGAACACATGCACTTTGAGCCACTGCTGGTTGTGCTTTGCTTTGATTCCATCAAGGGCTTCTAAATGATTCCGCAAAACAGCTTTTGTAAATTGGGATTTGATAGGCGTCAACCACAACGAAGAAGACTATGCTGCTGATTCTGCCACAATCATTAATCAACGTGGGAATTTGCACAGTCATTAAATCAATTTAAGGTGTCGGAGGTCACCAAAGTGTGCTCATCACTAAGTATTATGCATGAGCAAGAGAGCTTCTATACCCAGCCAAACGATTCGACCAGTGCTGTCGCAAATATTCCTTCACTTATAGGTGCAATCACCGTTGCATTGCTTCTTTTGCCTGCGTAACGCAGAACTACTAAGCGATGTGTTAACCTGCGTGTTACTGATGTGCATCCACTCTCACTAGCAGCCACAGAGAACCCAAACTGATTAACTGTGCTTAAGCTTCAAAAGCGATGCCCTGACTTGAGCAAACGAGTCCATGTCTATGCATCTAGACTGATATTATGAATAAAATGAGGCTGCATTGTAAGGAAGTAGGAAAGAAAGAGGATAATCAAAAGGACAGACTTAAACTACTTGCAAATAGAAGTAAGTTGCGTTGCTTATTTTAGACAGCCATTTGGGAGAAACGTTCTCTCAGCAAAGTTGGCGTGTCCTCCTCCAATTCTCATCCGTCTACTATACTCCAGTATCAACTACTGAGCTGTGGACCATAATGGAGCGATCTGCGAGTACCATCCTCGGAAGTGACCAAAAGCTCTAGCAAGATATGCTCTGAAGACGCATGGCTGGTAAATGCCAAAAGCTGATAATTCCGGCGACCATTACCGTGCAAGGGCAACTTCTTGTTCACAAGGCTGAAAGTAGCCTCCGGTCGATACCCGTTGCTACCGTTGGCATGGAAATCGTCACTCTGCTCTCTTGTCAAGCATTGCGATGCACATTTTGACCGCGGTAAGAGTAAGGGTACAGAGAACGAGTCATGGGGAGGAATGACTGCGCAAATGATTTAAGCATACAGATAGGATAAGAAGGCGAGACCACGATACTTGGAGATCGAAGACCCACTACTTTGGTCAGTCCATGTGTGCACGACTCAAAATCATTGGAGGTTTAGACCAGAATCCAACCTCCAATCCATGCTAGTGTATCGGTCTACCATAAAACGCCCATACGTTGGCACTATGGCGTCTATTTACGTGTCCCGATTGCTCACATTCCACTTGTTCATCCAGTACCACAAAAAAGCGTGAAATTCCCTAACTTGGTATCTACTTCCCACCCCAACTGGTGTGTTTCATTAAGGCATTCCAGAAAACCTAATGGAGCACGCTAGCAAGGAGTGCTGTTCTACTTTGACACATGAAGGACTGCATTGTCAGTCTGTCGGCTGTTAGATAGCCGTTCTCTGTCCACTTGCACCAATTATTTCAGCCAAGTTTCTCTGTCCGATGCTCTTCCCCTTCCTCCGAATTTCAGTTCACACCGCGTGGTGGGAAGAGCGAAGTGCCCAAATGCCAAAACGATGTCCCGCACAAAGAAGGTCAAGTGCCGAATAGAGGCAAGCAATTCGTTGGTATGCTTCACGTCATTCTTCACATCCTCCTCCACCCGCCCCGAACCCACTGTTATGCAGAATATGGAGCCAAAGTGAAGGGGCACCAAGGTAAGTAACACCAACCCCACGAAAGCATCTGCAAGGAATGCCGTTCAGAGCCAACACCATGGAACACCGAATCACACACGCATCCGGTGCGAAAAAGTCAGCTACAACTTCAACTGCCAGACATGAACTACACGCTCCGATGTTGACGCATACGCAGAATATCAGGGGAACGACGGCTTGGTTAATCGCCCCGTAGGCTCGGAGGTTTCCTCAATAGCAATGCAAAAGATGTCCATCCTCAGATACAATTTGACAAAGTCGTTAGTATTGGCTCATCTGAATGACTGTATGGAAACAGATTCTTGCGATCTATGTTTAGCACCTCCCCTGGTCCACTTCCAAACACAAAGCATAGCATTATTGCATAAGTGTGCGTGGAGATGTTCAAATGTCGAAAAAGTCAGCTACAACTTCAACTGCCAGACATGGACTACACGCTCCGTTGTTGAAGTTTACGCATAATATCAAGAAAACAACGGCTTGGATAATCGCTTTGTAGGCTCGGAGGTATTCTCAAGACCAATGCAAAAGATGTCCATCCTCAGATACAATTTGACAAAGTCGTTAGTATTGGCTCATCTGAATGACTGTATGGAAACAGATTCTTGCGATCTATGTTTAGCACCTCCCCTGGTCCACTTCCAAACACAAAGCATAGCATTATTGCATAAGTGTGCGTGGAGATGTTCAAATGTCCTGCTGTAAATCGGGCGTTAAACAAATATTCAGGTCTTTCTCATCTCCCAACACTAATTATGCTCTGACTACCAAAACGGATCACAGCACTGCTGGACGAATGCGCTCCCACCTTGTTCACATTGTTGGTGGAAATGGTTGAGACCAGATCCTAAAAGCCTGTTATCAAGTGACAGTCCACCGCTGCCACTTAACATACTGGTTATTTGTTCCCTTGTTGGTGTGCTTCAATGCTGTTCGCTATTTATGTCTGACCTTTTAGCGCAATAAATCTGTCTTGCTTTTTGTTCGGCAAAAGACGTTCAGAGAGCAAAAATGCTTACATTTTCGCACTACTCTTACCCGCACACATTATCAACCACGGGCAACAATTATAATCTGTAATATAATGAGCCACTCAGTCAGTGAGTACCAAGATCTTAAATATGGGATTTCCTTTGGCTCCGTCACTCGTTCCCTCACGAAGGCTGAGTTTTGCCAGTGATCGATTTGGAAGAGGCCTCGGCAGTAAGTGGGTAAGGAGTGCTGTTCTACTTTGACACATGGGGCACTGCATTGTCAGTCTGTCGGCTGTTTAATCACCGCTCTCTGTCCGCTTGCACCAATTATTCCAGCCAAGTTTCTCTGTCCGATGCTCTTCCCCTTCCTCCGAATTTCAGTTCACACCGCGTGGTGGGAAGAGCGAAGTGCCCAAATGCCAAAACTATGTCCCGCACAAAGAAGGTCAAGTGCCGAATAGAGGCAAGCAATTCGGTGGTATGCTTCACGTCATTCTTCACATCCTCCTCCACCCGCCCCGAACCCACTGTTATGCAGAATATGGTGCCAAAGTGAAGGGGCACTAAGGTAAGTAACACCAACCCCACGAAAGCATCTCAAGGAATGCTGTTCAGAGCCAACACCATGGAACACCGTGGAACACCGCGCAGTATGTGCCACTGGTCGAATCACACAAGCATCCGGTGCGAAAAAGTCAGCTACAACTTCAACTGCCAGACATGAACTACACGCTCCGTTGTTGAAGTGTACGCATAATATCAAGAAAACAACGGCTTGGATAATCGCTTTGTAGGCTCGGAGGTTTTCTCAAGACCAATGCAAAAGATGTCCATCCTCAGATACAATTTGACAAAGTCGTTAGTATTGGCTCATCTGAATGACTGTATGGAAACAGATTCTTGCGATCTATGTTTAGCACCTCCCCTGGTCCACTTCCAAACACAAAGCATAGCATTATTGCATAAGTGTGCGTGGAGATGTTCAAATATTCTGCTGTAAATCGGGCGTTAAACAAATATTCAGGTCTTTCTCATCTCCCAACACTAATTATGCACTGACTACTAAAACGGATAACAGCACTGCTGGACGAAAGCGCTCGCACCTTGCTCACACTGTTGGTGGAAATGGTTGCAGACCAGATCCTAGAAGTCTGTTATCAAGTGACAGTCCACCGCTGCCACTTAACATACTGGTTATTTGTTCCCTTGTTAGTGTACTTCAATGCTGCTCGCTTCTTATGTCTGACCTTTTAGCGCAATAAATCTGTCCTGCTTTTTGTTCGGCAAAAGACGTTCAGAGAGCAAAAATGCTTACATTCTCGCACTACTCTTACCCGCACACATTATCAACTACGGGCAACTATTATAGTCTGTAATATAATGAGCCACTCAGTCAGTGAGCACCAAGATCTTAAATATGGGATTTCCTTTGGCTCCGTCACTCGTTCCCTCACGAAGGCTGAGTGTGGCCAGTGACCGATTTGGAAGAGGCCTCGGCAGTAAGTGGGAGTCAAGACAAACAACAACTATCGTCGATGACCTTCACTGTAGTCGCCAAACATGAGATTGCATTACTTGCATCATTTCCCAAAGTGGGTCGCCGAGTATTGTAAACTGGGCTGAGAACCTTTGCGAACCAAAATGCCTCCCCACCTGTGGTTCCGATCTCCTTGCCATGTCGATTGGCCAGGCGCCAGGCGGACTGCAGTGCTCATATCTTGACTGACCGGCATGCATGGGCAGGAGGAGAGGTGCTACGGCTGTCTACGCTCCTAGCGGCTTGACGGTGGAGGCTAGCGAGTCTGTTTCTAAGGTGCTGGATCCTCCTGTTTATGCACATCACACAAAGTATGATCATGATTCCCAAGTGCGGTAATGCATTCAAGACGCACCCAACCAGTCGCGGTAGACTGATCGAGTTGCCCATTCTAAAGCGTCCGCAATGATAGCCACGTAAGCATGGACCTCTGCAAACCTTAACAACTGTTGTCTGGCCTTAGAGGCATCTCCGATTCACACACTACGGCTACATTCATTGAGCTGTTTTCACGTACTGCAAGAAGTTATACCGTTTGCAGTCGCCACCGCAGTGCAGAATTCCCTTCCCCTTGCTGACCACTTGTCTCAAGTCGCAGACACTGAACTTCACTATGGCCACTTCGGTTGAGCAATAATTCACCCGCCCCCACCCAAACGCGGCGCACCTCTACTCATTATGGCCACCCTTCATCGAGAATAAATGCAGCATAAGTGACAATGATTCCTGACCTACTCTCGCTGCGGCATCGATCTCGATCTATCCAAACTGCCTTGGTCTGAAATGCCCTTAACAAAGCCGCGAAGTGAAACGTTTGGTAATTGAATCCCGTTATGATATTTGCCAAACACTTTAGTCCATGAGTCAAACAAAGAGTAATTTTACAAACAAGCCTGTAAGAAATTCACAAACTGCCGAACCAAGTATTTTGCATTGATGTCAGCCAAAGATCAAACCCCATGACTAAACAAAGGGTTTTAATTGGGTGGGCTTATTCTCCATTTTTCTGAGACGCAAGCCATCAATGATGTGAATTTCTTCGGATAACAGTAATCTCTTACTAGGTTTCTCGACACCTTGGTGTACGGGACTTCAAATGCTCGCAACTGACTACCCAACTTCTTTGGAAGTAGTAAAATCACCCCAACTGACTTACTAATTTAAAGTCAGCATAGGATCGCAGAACTGGAAAAATCATTCCACATGACATTCACAATGAACAATTAAACAAAGATCGTATTACCAAAGCCTTAGAAATTAGCCACAAATGACTACCCACACATTGTAAAACGATCCTTTGAAGCGCTTTGCTTTACAGCTTGTGTTGATCATCCGCTCACACCTTGAAGATGGTGGCTCTTCCATGTCATCTTCCTCATGCACAACATTAGCATTCAACTCCCACCAACGCGCGAATTAGATGAAGGCAGAAAAGACGAGCGAACTGTTATCATTTAAACTGCGCTAAGATCTTGGTGGGCGTTAATATGTGTTTTGATTGGAATGAAGCACAGCTTAGGTAAACCTCTGCAGCATGCATATAACCAAGCAGCGGCAGGAGCACCGGACTCGGTCGGTGCGGCTGGGTATTAAAAAGACGAAATTAATGACTCTTCACTTCGAGTCACCGCGCATAAGTGATCAATGCAAGTGAATGCCAAACCAACACAATGAAGTGAAGAGGGGGGAGGAGGAGACAAATGAGAGCTCTGCGATACCAAACTAACCAAGACCACAAATTGACGCTGGCATTACACAGCCCCGATTGCTGCCAATATCGTCAGCATCTTAAGAGCACAAGTATTTGCAAAGACGAAATGCAGTCACGAATTTGGATGCCTAGACATTTCCTCACAATGCTTGACAGGACCACCGAGATTGGCAAGCACGTGGAGTTAAATGTAGAGGAGGAAGTCGTGCATTTCGCTAATGAGCACGATTGTGAATTAGCTGAATTGCGAAATCGGAGTTAAGATGTAGCAGGAAGCGTGATGCCGCCTACCGGAGGTGAATAAAGATGCCCAGCACGAAAACGTCGAAACATCATCGGAACCTATCAAATATGAAGAAGGGGAAAAGTTAGTTTGACTAAGGATATCTGTGCAGTGCAACCTACATTGTATCTGCATAGCTGGCCCCAGCATCATCCTCTAATCTTGTCAAGAATATTTTCACCACCTCGTCTACGTGGGGAATCAACCGAATATACAACTCTCCACTCTCCTAACCAGCACAAAAGACGAGGTCTTGTATTTTTCGCAGCGATGGTTTACACGAGGGGATGCGATGCATTACAGCGATGTTTAGAGCTTGGGAGTACCTCACAGAGGAGGATGGAAACAAGTTGCAATGTTGATCACTGTCGTGACTCTCCCGTTTTGGATAATGTCTACGCAATAATTTTGAGAGAGGTAGGGCCAACTTTTCGCGCTCCATGCAACGCAATATTGTGAAAGCTCAAAACATTATTTATTCGCAAGTACGTTGTATAGATCTCATCACTCTACTTCGCTTACACTTGTGGCTTGTGAATTTGTTGTACGCCGCGGCACACTATTTATCTATAGTGGTGATTGTGTACATTGTACCGATGGAGTCCATCAGCATCTTCAAAGCGCAACAACAAAAACACCTACCATAGGTTGAGACTAGATTCAAGTCAACCACGACGAAGGATTTTCTGCAGTTGACTCCGTCACAACAATTTCCACCTTCAGGGTAGGGTATTGTGCAGATGTTTCATTCCGAACGGCCAATTGTATTTTACGTCAGGATGAAATGTCTTAGGTCACCAAATTCAGCGTCCTACATTTGTGCATGTGTGCGAATCGATCACTGCCACGCGACTCATAGTAAGCTTCTTTGCCTCGACTAAACATCGTGCATTGCTGTGAATGAGGAGATGAAAGAGAATGAGATGTGCTTCGAGATGCGTTGTCTCGTGCACATGCCGATCTCTGGCTTTTGCCTCCTCGATTATGCCTTCGGGAAGGATGCCTTTAAGGCATTCGTACACTTTTTAGGCCCCACCGCAAGGTACCCTTTGCCAGTCGAATGAAGGAGGGAAGCAACAGGCGAGGAATTGTGCCAAATCGAATGAAGCATTGGTATAGCAAAGAGGTTAGCTTAATTTGCCAGACGACTCCTTTGCAATTGCATCGATCAGATACAGAGACAGTCAGCTATCTGTAGGACTTCTCTGGTAGGTTTGCAGAAACGCCTTGCTTGAGTGCATCATTAATAGTAAGACTTGTATTCCATCCACAAGGGCAATGCCAACGGTAGCGTCAGCGGCGCCATCAATGACACCGACACAAATATGGTTGAACGTCTTCACCATAAGCTGGATATAGCCATTGTAACTAGACCTCTTGTGCCACTTTAGCTATCCTCTTGCTCGAAAGACTACTAAAATAACACAGGCTATGCACAGCTACTCTGAATTTAGAGATGGACACCACCCTCTGTCTTCCCTGATAAATGCACCTCAACATTTCTATCCTTGGTGAAGTTGAACCAACTTCAGCTGCGTCGAAAAATGTGTGGCGTATAGGTTAATCAACCTTCATGTTCCTCATTTGGCCAACTGGCCCCGATCATTCCATCAGGGCGACACGACACACTGTTGTCTGACACGTGCGATGGCCAGTGAGTTGGATACGATAACAACGAAATCCGCTGCAGGTTACCCAGGTCACAGCGCATAGCTGTGTTCTGTCGGAGCAATTTGCTAGCGCCAACAACTGAAGGGGCAGGAAACAAAGAAAAGGTAAAAATTATGCTGCTCATGCATTCGTTGCACTTGTAGTGTACTTCTTGAAACAAAGGGAACGCATTTTTGTCACATGACTCGAGAGACATTCTCCCTGTCTTTCAGCACATGTGTTTGCTAGCACTGTAATTCATTCCATCCGGGTAGGTGAATCGGTTTATAATTGTGATGGCTGGGGAAATCAGATAGAGGGACAAGTGGAAGGCGTGCAGTGGAGGCACTCATAAAACGCCATGTTAAACAAAACTGGGTATTTTCTTGGCATGGCGATACACAGGGCTCGCAAGTGAGGGCAGAATTCTGGTCCTGAGAAAATTCGGTGTCCTAATATTATGCAGATGGCTCCTCACTCATCCCATGTGCCCACGTCATTTGTGCTGCCATGCTTTCGCCAGCTCTGTTTACTTCACTCCTAGTCACTGTGCCGTTAATATTGGTCAATACAGTGCGTTACGACCGAAGGAAACATCTGTTTCCATGCCATCTTTGGTGGTGCGCGTTCACAGAAGGATACAATTTCGGGATGCGCAAACGCGAAGTAACACCTGCGTGTTAATGAATTGCGAAATTCTCAGTGTTTTGCCATTGATTTTCGCTATGTTTTTCATGTAAAAATTGCTGGACTAGCTCTATCACCGGTCTGGGTGACTGAAACAGAGACTCGTTCGTCCCTACACCACAGCAGCATCTTTGACTGTGTGCAACACGATGACACATCGCGTAGCGGCTCTGCATTAGGTAGGCAGTGGAGGTGAAGTCAGTAAGATTAGCTTCCGGTAAGGGAATTGTTTACAAAGGTGAGTACTGCTTCATTTTAGCTGGGTTGCAGTTGATCTGACCTCATCCGTAGTGTGCCTCGTGGTATTTTAGGGATGAAATGCCAGTAGAGAGGTGGCACAGGTACTTTGAACTGGGCGATATTTTGTGGCTTCCAACGCATTAAGTGGACTTAGGACTTGAGGCTTGACTGCATAGAATTCCCTTGTAATGGTCGACACTAAGTTGCCTCTTGTGCTACTGTCATCAAGAGATTTTGCGGAGTATGTTAGTTGAGATAATCGAAGCAGTTTTTACGCAATTAGCATTCGTTCACTGTGCCAGCTAGTTTTGAAGATGATGAAGGATTTACTGACAGTTGCAAAGCAGTTGGATACGTTTCACATTAGCCTGCAGTTGTCCACCGCACATCATTCTGAGTGGAAAATGAAGGTCCTCTTACAGACTACTCGAAAACTCGATTTCTTCTGGTTGCTTCATGCAAACGTTATTTTCTGCGTGGTGGATTACAATCGAGTTCTACTTTTCGCAAGCTGACTTTCTCAACGCTTTGTGGCCCTTGGCTTAGGTCCATAGCTTCCCGGTCCTCCAATGCGTTAGCGTCTCATCATATCGCCGCCGCCAACCAGTGATTTGCTTGACTTTTACAAGAAAACATTTTAGTTCACTACCAACGTTTTTCGTAATGAGAGGTTATGCGAAATTGCACCCAAGCATAACGTTGGGAATTCACTTGCTCACTTTTCTAATGTAATATCTACTTTGGGTAGGAGTGAACATACTGCAATCATAAATGCAAATCTGTCCACATGAGCCTGTTAACGACCATCCTGCATCCAGCGAATGCTGTCGACTTTGTCGCCATTTGTGCTTCAATGCATGGCATCAATGCTAGCGTCCCAACAATGTACATAACCATCGTTCATACAATGGTTTCACTTCTTCTCGCTTGCGGTTGTAAATATGGACTGGATGATGACCAGCGTAAATGTTTCATTCATGCCGCATGTGCTCAACGCTGATGTGTAGTGCTTTGATCGGAACTACATTCATTAACAATCTGCACTAAACCGTAGTTCAATGCTGCCCAGGGACTTCATACAGTGGCTGTGTTCAGTTTGGTTTTCTCAGGCTGTCAGTCAATGCACTGTTGCAAGTTTCGTTGATTGTTTATTGTACAGGTTGTTTCCTATTCAGATCTTGTTGCTACCTTCTAGGAACCCATATCAAAAGGCTTTGGTCTTGAGCCATTGCTTCTGCTCTTGAAATTTACGTAAATTTCTTTACTTGTGTATCAGAGTTATTTATTAATGCAGCGGTTGTCCGCAAATCGCTTTTAAATGGGTAATTTTGTGTTGTTACTTGCTTGATACTCCATTTCTACGTACAGGATTTGCAAGCCTGCCATAGCGTCTGTATGTAGTACAGAGCTGACCGTGGATTCCACGTCGTACTTGTTTTTTTGATTTCAAGCTCATGGTATAACCATTATATATGATTTTGAATAACTTCAACAGCACAATCACGTTAGGGGAAGTAGCCCACTTTTCGGAATAAATTCTGGCAAAACCCTTCATTTGCTTTTTTCTTTTGATTTAGCCGATCAAGTATCAGGGTGCTGTAATGACAAATTTGGATAGAAGTGGCCGGCGAGCCTCCTTTGTCTTATGGCATGCCTGTGGTCAGCAGACAAATTCTTTGCAGTAATAAATATCATACTTCATTATCTCTTAAGTGTCGGTTTCATGAGTTGGCCAGATCCTAAATTGAAAACTGCTGGGGAGGCCTAAGCGTCTAGTTTCTTCCACTTTGTAACACTCGTTAGATTGAAAACAATCTCTTTCGTCTGCGAAGTGTTTTGAGTGCACGTGGGCACCCGGTTTTTATTTACGTCCGTTCATTGTCCATCGCGTAATTTTGTCAAATGTTCACTTTGGCCAAGCTATTTTATGCTGGAGCGATTGCAGCGCTTTAATGCTTTTTGACTTTGTTGATATTTTTGCCATGCAATTCGGACACTCCTGGACTTCACAATGCATGGTACTTACGCATTAGGATGTCTTTTGTAGCCGCAGTTCTGCGTTGAGGGGAGTCTTCTTCAAAAATACCCTTTTTATGGCCTTGATAGTAGTAAATATGCAAAGCGCAGACTGAATATCAACTTCTTGCCTAACACATTTGTGTTAATCTGGTTGGCAGGTGACAAATTCGTACTTCCCTAATGCGACAAACCACAGTTGAGATAGTTGGTCCGTAGCAGAATCTGTGTGGATGGTATGTTCGAGTAGCAAGTTCTTAGTAGAAAGCTCGTTACTTGCATAAGCTATTGGCAAAAACATTAATCTACTCATGCAGCATGGTAGACAGACGGATATGGCAGGAATGGTTGGGACCTTCCTCATACGATGGGGCTTTATTGTACCAGGAAGGCACTGCATCTTCCAGGCGCCTAGTCTACTCAGCCCCTTCTCCAGAAGTTGCATGAGTGACTGAATCATGTGAGCGTTTCGAAGCTGATGAGTACCTAAAACAAAGAATCTACTTGACCTCACCACTGACGTGCCAGATTTCTGTCTAGCCTACACTACTTGCAGCAGTCTCCAGAAGTCCCATTCAACAGCAGTCGCTCCTCTTCCACCCATGCCCAGGGGATTATCAAGCAAAAGAGTGGGCATGGAGATCATGACAATCTGTCTGACCATGTATTTACCAAATGTTTTCTTCCCGCTCATCATTTGCACCGTTCGGCTTACCATCCGAATGCATGGTCGCGTGGTCAGCCTTATTTTGCTCCCCTTTTCATCTTCTTAGATGGAACTGAGCAGGATGGAGGAGGTAAATCTGATGAGATGTTTTCAATTTGGGCGCGCTGATCTGCAGTGGTCCTCAGCGTTACCTGCGAAAAGTACTCACCAAGTTCGCCTTCATGTTAGTCGAATTTAGGTAAGTATTACAATGGATTCCAGGGAACGGGTTTTTGGAAGAAAGTCTAAATCTTCCGCAATAGCACCTCCACTAAGCACGAAAGTCGGTTCCACCACTCTCATGGTTATTGCGTATCTATTAATCAAGAATAGCAGCCACGATAGTTACCAATGCAGCGACTTGAATCCATTTTCCTTCATGAGGGTCTCTCAAGCTCATGCCATCACTGCCATGGATTGTTCTCCCTCGAACGCACCGTTACTACAACAAACACAGGTCCTCGCGACCAAACCATATCAGTCACAGGCAACATCCCGCGTCATCTTCGCCACCATTGCACCTGCATCCTATTATCTTTTACATCTTTATTGGCACGCTGGCAACTCACTGCTACTTCAAACAACA
This sequence comes from Taenia saginata, assembly GCA_001693075.2. Classification (NCBI taxonomy): domain Eukaryota; kingdom Metazoa; phylum Platyhelminthes; class Cestoda; order Cyclophyllidea; family Taeniidae; genus Taenia; species Taenia saginata. The sequence goes on along the minus strand of LWMK02000291.1, from coordinate 24,252 downwards.
TTCCTATTAAAACGATGTACCATTCACAGGTAAATGCAGAGAAGGCGAAAAATGAGGATGGAAGGCATAGGTGATGTCAGGCCATGCGCAAAGATGACACCGATGCGTGCTTGCATTCCATGGGTGATAAGAAACGCCCGTGATGACAAAAGATTTGTACTGATTAAATCACTTTCTCCAGAGAGATACCTTGGTGGTAAGACAGCAGAAATAACAGGTGACCTGTGCAAAACTTATGTTTTCTTGACTGTACTATTTTGGCGAGTGGTGTGATGGCAACTCAAGCTGTGTGCTTGAGGAGAAGGTCGATTTCTTCGACACTGAGAGAAGTCACCTCTCGAGTAAGCAGCAGGACCGCAGTTATTTCCCCTAATTTGAGGCCAGAGCTGTCGTAATACAATCAGCCTTCTTGTGTCAGGAGAATTCGCAGTTTTGCCTATGTAGGTGTACCGATAACCTGTCTTACTGACACTTTCTGAATGATGCCATTTAACGCAAAGCACAAAGCAGCAGCAGCACGTGCATGATGGGTGGGAGAGAGGCGATTAGCTCCATCTCGCAACAATCTGTCTGCATTTCCACGCCATTACTGCCTTCCTCTCAAAATGGGTGTCGTGGATGTGGTCGATCCATCCGGCGTTGGTTAATGCTTTCGTCGTCTTTTATGTGCCCAACCCTCTCGTTTGCGCTTCGGACAGGTTCTTCTCACCGACCTCTGTCTTCAGTATTTGCTCAAGCGCTTTTCGCCCTCTCCAACTTTCCAACACCGACTTCGCTTTTTCCGCAAAACGTCGTCATGACGTAACGCAGAAATGATGCGTACAAGTGATCCATGTTCTAACTAAGCAGTTGTGTTGACATGCAAACGAGCTACTTAGAATGGGTTTGGTATCCGAAATTTGAGAAACAGTTGGTATGATGAAGGAACTTTGCACTGAGGCTGAAAAGCGCAAGCGCAACTGGTGCATTGCCGCACTATAGCTCTGCACGACTTGGCTAATGATCCCGTGGGGTTGATGCAAGGAGTGCCTGAAAACCCCTATAAACGTCCGTGTTAGAGATTCTAGGAGTCCATCCTCTCATGACCACTTGCACATGCAGCCGAGGCCAGCTCGGGCCACCATGGCTGGCCGATTTCACAGTTAGACACCTTGAATGCGTCGGCGCACTTTAAGGTTCAAGCCATCCGCTACTATGCTACACATGACTAAGGTGGCCCAGTGACCCAGGCTCAGTGTCAGTCAGCCCCCACCACCCATCCATCCCGGTCCTGATTCAGGTAGACTTGCCCATTTGTGGTTCAGGGAACAGCAGTAGTCGTTGCTCGAGGTAACGCTAGAGAAACTGACCCAGCTCATAATGCTCCCATGCATGCTAGCAAAGTGGATCGGCTGTGGACGACTAATGATTAAAGGAACTATTATGTGAGAGAACTGTTGCAACGATTTCTAGACGAAGAAAAGCAGAAATTAATGAGTTTGTAGGAGCTAGGCGATGGCACACAGCATAAAGTGCTGTGCGTCAACGTGTTCTGTCCTTCTCATCACACGACCACTCTAAGCCTATCCCGAGGAGCCAAGTCAGGACCTGGATGCTGCCATGTCCGACAAACGTAACATGGTACTAAATAGCGCATATCACTCAGGCTCATTTTCCTCCTCTCTAAACCCCAAACGTCTTAGCTATGCATTGTTTCACAGCCAATGCAACGACTTTAGCGACCGCCAGAAGTCTGCGTGAGCAAGCCACATCAGTCGCTGAGGCAGCCCTTGTTCATTTGCACTCCCTCTTCCACCCCTAATACCTCACGCTCCTTCACTGTTAGACATTCTGCATCACCACCCGACCTACGCTAACAAATTTTCTCATGCAGTAGAATGTGCACGTTAACATTGCTCCATCCAATTGCACTATGTGTCAGTTTATTCCGTAATTCCGCTATAAAACTATTCTCATCGATGGGAAAGTGGTTCGGAACTCACGAGCCAGTAGGAACGTCCATCGGTGGGTCATGCGTAAATGATGCGTCTACGTCATTGTGTCCACTGTCAATGCTCCGGAAACTCAAGTTGTAGCGGACAAACTCCAGCAACTCCATTCCGTTGCAGATCTCGAGTCCAGGACACTCGTAACGCCGTAGACGTCAGTCCGCCGTCGTGGTAGCCAGTGGACGGTTCTCAAAGTCACCAAAGCTTTCAAGGAATTCGGAGAGCACAGCCATGTCTTTTCTTGTATCACCTGAACCACCTGTCATGACCGCTCTAATTGGCATCTGATGGGGTGCAATAATGTCCAGGAGGTAAGTGAGATCATGCTTCAAACAAAATTTCCGATCCATTATGCAAATGAAACAGTTGTATTGCCAGATATTACCATCAAAATTGCTCTTCGAAGCAAGGCCAGGAAAGGAATTTTGCCCCATCCAATTAAACAATGAATTAAGAGAAATGTTTGCAGGAAAATACATTCTGCACGAAACGGCTTTTCATCCAGTAAGGGGTCGGAAGCCAATACCTCACATAACCCAACTTGGTGCATTGATGCCCAATGTGGTCTTCCATATCCACCGAGTCTGTGCACTCGGTCTCGCTGCGGTAGTAGGCAGCAGCGAGTTTCGCGTTTGATGAGGAAGCAACCACGTTGGGATAGAAATTCATGGAATGACATCAGTTCCTTTGCATGGTGTTCACTAGCCGGGACTACGTCTCGGTACGTGTTTGGCCAGGGTCGTAGAACTAGCATTTGACACAGACTCTTGTCCAGCCAATTCTACCCACTGGTGTGGCGATTCATCTCCCCACGGCATTGACGCGATTCGATTATCCACCTTCAATTTCGAATCGCCCTACACACAGTTATCAAGTCGGAACCGTTGAGGAATTGGCAAATTTGTGGTGCCAATTTAGGTGGGAGCTGAGTAATTTGCGATGCTAACCATTCTTCCAATAGATAGTTACAGAATTGCGTGGATGAGTAAATATTACCTTGAAAACGTAGCAGAAGAGAATGAGGAAAGTTGGAGATCGAGTAAAATAAGTGTCGACAACTAAGTAAATAGCGGAGTAAGGGTGGGAAGATGCAGCCGAAACCCACCATCGTTGGGAGGGTCGAAGGCTTGGATTGACTGCGTGACAGAGTTGTTTAGGTTTATATAAATCACGACAGTGCGAGGGGGGGTAGGCTGGAGAGGGATGTGGTGGGATACGGCTGATCTGATTTCGATGTTCGCACATTGTCTCCCACCTCTTTGTCTACTTGGAAAGGCACGCCTGTCTCCCAATCCTTTGTCCAACCATAAAGATTGCAAAGACGCAAATCGAGAACTCATATGCCTCTAGGAACAGTGATTACTTCCGGCGACAATGGCTCCCATAACGTCCCTCTGGTGGCCGTTGGTGTGCAGCAGACACTCACCTCATCTGGTAGCAAACCATTTCTTAATTTCTCAAGTCGTAGTCACAATGTGAGTGACGGTGGCACTTACGCAGACTAGCTCTGCTTCAGTCACTCAGTTTGCAAAGCGACGTGTCTTTCTACGCAGCAGCCCTACTCTTTTAAATGAAGGACACATGTTGATGTGGATTTCGGTTTTTTTTGTACCTCATCATGCCAACCTATTGCCACGAAGCGTATCTATCCTCGTTGAAGGGTGGTTGGGAGTGGAATGGCACGCAGGTCCCTTAGAAACCGCGTGGTATCCAGTGGACATTCTACGCCTCAGTTTCACTGAAATAGCTCTTCGTGTGGACGTAATGAATGCTTTGATGACAGAAGGGGAGGCCGCTTTTCACAAGCTCACACAATGCCTGACACACACTAGTTCAAGTGGTGTGTAAGCCGAGGAAATGGGTCCGTACCGCAGATGGTCAACGCACTCCATTCGCACATGGTCCTACCAAGCGGAAAGTAGGCGATTATTGTATTCTCGCCCCTGGTGGAGCAACATGGCTCGCCTCCGAGGGGACGGTTTCGCAGACTTCACCTCAACTTGGTTACGACGTGCCATTTTCGTGGTACCGATGCCACGCTACCCCTACCAATGCGTCAGTTGAGGAATAAACCATTCCAACCTGTGTGGGGTTAATTGAACTCAGTGGAGAGAAAACCTACAATTCCAGCCTACATGTGGCGCTGAGAGTAGGGAATTTTGACAGTGATCTTTGTTTCGAGGAAACTAGTATAGCCTCATTCTCCATGGTATGAGTTACAAATGAGCCACTTCCTGCACTTTCGTCACCGCCACCAACGAATTCTCCTCATCACTCCAATTCTCGTGATAAATTGTCCAAATCTGGCGGAACTCGAGCTGTGGTAGCTAATGTGGGCTTCCAATACGGCGAGAANTGGTGGAGCAACATGGCTCGCCTCCGAGGGGACGGTTTCGCAGACTTCACCTCAACTTGGTTACGATGTGCCATTTTCGTGGTACCGATGCCACGCTACCCCTACCAATGCGTCAGTTGAGGAATAAACCATTCCAACCTGTGTGGGGTTAATTGAACTCAGTGGAGAGAAAACCTACAATTCCAGCCTACATGTGGCGCTGAGAGTAGGGAATTTTGACAGTGATCTTTGTTTCGAGGAAACTAGTATAGCCTCATTCTCCATGGTATGAGTTACAAATGAGCCACTTCCTGCACTTTCGTCACCGCCACCAACGAATTCTCCTCATCACTCCAATTCTCGTGATAAATTGTCCAAATCTGGCGGAACTCGAGCTGTGGTAGCTAATGTGGGCTTCCAATACGGCGAGAAGAACCAAGATCTTGGTTCTTCGCCCCAACCAACACGAGTATGCACTTTCGCCCACCGAAACCTTCACTTGGGCGACAATCACTAGATCATCCAACTGCAGCATCTTCTGCACAAGAATGCCTACGCCTCATCACATTATCCCTGCCACCCTCAGCCTCCGTCTTATTTCCCACAGCCTACACACGCAACACAGTGAGAAATCGTCACACATACAGCACCGCTTCCGGTGGCATGTCCGCAGTATTCACGTGGAAATGAAGGGTCAAGAAGTAGAGAGTGGTCGAAAGAGGGAGGAGGCGCTAAAGTCGATATCGCGTCGATGCCTGCCTAGTAGTAGTGGGAATGAGCCCAATCACCACTCAAGTTTTGGGCAATAGGCCAGTGACAGCGTTCTCGGGTGGGAAGTACTGTTTCATGGCATTTGAATTTCGATGTTTAGACCAGCAGGCTAATATGTTCCCAAAACAGTGGCCTTTAAACTTAAATACTTCCACATTTACTTCTACTTGTGCATCGCATTATTAATGATTTTGTCGGTCTGTAAGAAAGTGAATGTGGTCCTAGAATGAAGTCTACGAACACGAAACCATGGGCAGGCCAAACTGTTGATTATTTGACTACGGTGAGACCGACTGGGTGAATAGGTGGAAAGGCACCCAAGACGATGGAGTGTCTCGATCGTGTGGCCGTAAACAGAGGCTTTAACATATCTGCGTTTCTGATGTTACACCCATAGTGGAGTCACGCTCAGCTCTCACGCGCTATGTTCACCCCTTTAGCATTCACGCAAGAAGTCATTTGAGGGACAGAATAAGAAGGCCAAGGCTATCGGGGAAAGAGAGTCATGGATTTGGCAAGGTCATGATGTGAGGTGGGAGTTGTGCCCCCCTCAGGGGTCGCCAATGTCAACTCAGCGAGCAGGCAGGAGGGTGAGAAATTGACTGACCAATGATCTCAAACTTGAGGCTGATCGAACTTGTACCTTCTTTCTTTTTCTCGTACCACTATGCATTCGGCTGCTGCATCAAGCATCCTGCTCAAAGTGCAGCAGCATCTCACATTATCAATACTTGCATAGCATTGAAGTGGCGGAGCCGCAATTGCATTTGCGTCCAAAAGCAACTTGGTGAGCCACAGCTGACCAAACACCCAACCTTCGTGAGGGCAGTTGTGCTCGAGTGAACGATGGAAACAGCCCTTGAGATTTTTTAATCGAGTGGATTTGCAAAGNTCTGTAAGAAAGTGAATGTGGTCCTAGAATGAAGTCTACGAACACGAAACCATGGGCAGGCCAAACTGTTGATTATTTGACTACGGTGAGACCGACTGGGTGAATAGGTGGAAAGGCACCCAAGACGATGGAGTGTCTCGATCGTGTGGCCGTAAACAGAGGCTTTAACATATCTGCGTTTCTGATGTTACACCCATAGTGGAGTCACGCTCAGCTCTCACGCGCTATGTTCACCCCTTTAGCATTCACGCAAGAAGTCATTTGAGGGACAGAATAAGAAGGCCAAGGCTATCGGGGAAAGAGAGTCATGGATTTGGCAAGGTCATGATGTGAGGTGGGAGTTGTGCCCCCCTCAGGGGTCGCCAATGTCAACTCAGCGAGCAGGCAGGAGGGTGAGAAATTGACTGACCAATGATCTCAAACTTGAGGCTGATCGAACTTGTACCTTCTTTCTTTTTCTCGTACCACTATGCATTCGGCTGCTGCATCAAGCATCCTGCTCAAAGTGCAGCAGCATCTCACATTATCAATACTTGCATAGCATTGAAGTGGCGGAGCCGCAATTGCATTTGCGTCCAAAAGCAACTTGGTGAGCCACAGCTGACCAAACACCCAACCTTCGTGAGGGCAGTTGTGCTCGAGTGAACGATGGAAACAGCCCTTGAGATTTTTTAATCGAGTGGATTTGCAAAGAGCAGAAATGATTGCTACGCAGCAATGATTTCCGTCCTGACCCGGATGCGACTTTATCTCGTTGGCAGAGCACTTCGAATAGGAAAAAAGAGCGTGCTTTCTCTGTGCTTGCAAAATTGATGTCGCTGTTGGTCAACACCGAGTGGAAGTGGACGTGGTTGAGGGAGAAGAGTCAAAGAGGGTAGAGAGGGAAATTTGGGGAGGATCAGATCGATTGATGGGTGACTCAGGTGGGCCTACTTGATGTTTTCTCCCAGAAATAAATGAGGGACAAGTTTACCGAGTAAAGACGCAGCCTTGTGCACCTTGGCTTTGGGTTTTAGACTCACAACTTTGAGAGAACCGGTGGTCGAACCCAAAATTTATAATTGTCATTCGTCTCTGAATTTCCGTCCTGCAGCATGTCCCTTATTCAATGCCTGCTGATGGCCGGTTCATGCCTATAGAACTGATATTGAGCTTCTGCCTCACTCACATGTTTACTAAATGAAGGATGAAAATACTAGTGGTGGGTAGACCTTGAGAAAGGCTCACTAAGTTGCCTTGCATGCACGAAAATTCACAATAAATCGAGGCGTCACAGTGAGTCTCTTTCCTAACGTATCCAGTCCGATGCGTCAACGTCCAATTTCACAGCACTTCAATAAAATGTGGTTGCGTAAAATGGTTTTATCTCAAAACACGCGCTGGAGATGTTTGTCAATGTTCGTCAAATCTACTGTGCATTTGCTTCCTTGAAAATGCAAACGAACATGGAGCATTACATTGCTACACGGTGAGGGTACAATGGATTAAAACCGATGCGTCCCTTCATTCCATTCTACGCTGGAACCGTGGCAAATTTCGCACTAGTGAAGAGGCATTTAATCTAAAGACGGTAGAGCACCTGCGTGTGAGGTGGCCAGTCAAATCTCACCTCGCATGAAAGCCTAACCCAATGCATAGCCCTTTCATTCAATAGCCTAAATCAAACATGCGATTGGGTTTGTTAAGGATGCTTGATGGATAAAATGCCTCAAAGCAGGTGCTCCTAAGCACAGTCCTCACCTCAGATTACTTCAAGCGAAAGATCCTACTGGGCTCACTGCATCAGGAAGCGTTTATTTTCAGGACTCTCTTCCACGCGCATCACACCTTATTATGAATTCCCAGGTGATGCCCTGCAAGTCCTTATAGGCATCGCCTTAATTAAACGCACACGGACATATGTCGCTCAGATTGGTGGTATGCTCTCCTATGTCATTAAAAACATCCTCGAGTTTGCATGAATTACTGAGAAAAGGCATAGCTTGAACAGGATTTTTAAACGCGGTTTTCGAATTTCCTCAGCCTAAATGTGCATTTGTTGAAGGATCTCGCATGGCGAAATTCCACTTTCCTCGCATCATAGATTAGCAGAAGTGATTATCGACGGCAAAGGATCAAGTCACGTCGTCGTCGTCTTGAGTGCCAATCTACCTATTCACCTAGACGGTCTTACCGCAGTCAAATAATCAGCTGTTTGTTCCACCTATGGTTTCATTTTCGCAGGCTTAATTCTAGGACCAAATTTGCTTTCCTGCAGGCTGACAAGCTCACCAATAATGTGATGCGGGATGGTGAAGTAGAAATCAGATTACTCAAGTCAAAAGTCCACTGTTTTGGGGAATGTTTTAGCATGCTGGTCTAAATGAATTTCAATACAGCGTTTGCTGACGATGTCAAGGAAAACGGACTTCGCATTTGTGTTCATAGCCAGGCGGTGTCCTTAATTTGCAGCGAAATTTGCTTGATATACACCCAAAACTACGGGAAGTGCTGCAACAGTAGATCCTGCTCTAATAGTCGGTGATGGTCATGTATTAGCACCGCATGTGCGTGAGCTGAAAATGTAAAAATGCGAATTTAGAATGCGTAGCATTTGTTGTCTAACGTCCAGTTCAACAATGTGTGGTTGCAGGGAAGATTTAAAATGCTAGCTTGTACTCGAGTTCGCCACGCGGACTCCATTAGTTGCACTATTGAAGCCATTTCATAGAAGGGGTTCATGTGCTTGCTGCTGATGTTGCTTTGGACGTATAATATGCCTCTGGACCCCTCCCTCTCCCATATCTCTCTGCTTCTCGACTCTTCCTTTCAGCATTGAAACTGCCAACAGGCTGATAAAGGCGATGCTTTATGGGTGATAGCTTTCTGCTTTCGTGCGTGTGTAGGTCGAGAGGTGATGTGGAGCGTTTAATGGGGAAAGAATGCATGGGCTGAGGGTGGCAGAGACGGTGTGATGCAGCATAGGCATTCTTGCGTGGAAAATGTTGCATTTGATGACATGACATCTTCTTATCTCTCGCCTCGCCCATGAAAATTGCATGCCTGTTAGTAAATCGGAATTGAATTGTGCAGGTGCGAATCTACATGGTATGATTACCACCAATGGCAATCACTGCAGAGAACAGGACCGTTGCCCAAATCACAGGCAATCTTGCGTTCTGACAGTTCAACGTCCTGTTTGGAACACCAATTCAACATCATTGAGTAAGTAAATTCGATATTTTCTAGAGAACGTCTCTTAGAAAGGGCAAGTCATGTGGGTGTTATAAGTGGAAGCAGCAATTAAACTGTAAAAGCCAACCATCAATGTCAAGATATTTCGCTAAATTATTGGTTGGGCAGCTCACTGATGGCATTGCAGCACGCACAAATCCACCAGATCGAGTTAACTCACCTCGTGAATGTGGTGTAGCATGTGGAGTATTACTATAGGAGGAAATTAGTGCTTGAGAAATGAACGTAAATTAAGAATGATAAGATAATGCAAGAAGTGGACAAATGTGGTTGCCCAAGACTTTTCAAGCAGCGAGCGTAAGGATCAAGTAATTTTGCTGAAGCCACTTCAAGGAGGGAGATTTAGCTCTTATTTGATCCGATAGAATTAAGCACACAGGATTAAGTGGTCATTCAGATATTAAAAATGAAGACCCAAATCATGTCACTACCCTTATATGTTCGTGATATTTTATCGCTTACGGTTTGTTTGGACTGAGATGGATCGGCCGCCTCCACCACTCTCAAATCTTGATGAGATTGCATCGTCACACATTTTGAGCAAGCTTATTCGATGTCACTTGAGGCAAGTCAGACCGCATAGCAGCATCGGCGGAAGCGAGCGAGAAGCATTGGAGCAGACGCATGGTGCAGTAAAGATGAAGAAAGCCTGTCCGTAGCACAGACTGAGGCATTTTGCAAACATAAGTAGACAGGAGCACCGAAAACCTGATAAACTCACCCTTTCTCCTTAGTGCGAATTCTCCCAAACCTCGAAGTCTTACGCCAACAGTTTATGCTACCACCTCTAGATGACGGTTGATTCCAATACCCTCTGCCTATTTCACCTTCAATTTTGTCATTGCTTACCATTATTGATGCGTTCATTACACCGTGATTGATTTTCGAGACACACACACACAATGGCACATTTATCTGACAGTGCTGGCACGAAGTATGTGAAGTTCTTTGAGTGTGTGGAGTTGATGAGCCTCCGCATGGACATCCCACTTTGGATGTGAACACTTTTAGCATAGTAACTCTCCACTGCAATGTGTCACCGCATTAGGCAATGCGGATGGGTGGACAAGTGTATTAACCACCCACTCTTCCCACAAACTTCACCAACTTCCTTCATAAAGGCCGTGGAAACCATGCGATAACAGACGGAACAACCCGATTGTTTTCATCGTTTCTTTAACCACATTGTCTCAGGGCAAGTTTCCTAGAACTCAATGCTTCCATCCCCTCGAATACTTTGACTTAGATTCGATGCCGTAGAAGAGATGCATTCTTCGATTGGCAGTACCCACATTGAATAGACTCTCACTTTCATCTTACCTCTTATACGTATCGGGTGGACAAGTGAAGAAGGCATGGTCTATAGTAGTAGGGGAATCAGGTTAAATGAAAGGAGGCGGACCAAACCACTGCGATCTCGTAACCGACGTAGCGACTACTTCGTGCTTAATAGTGGGAGATCCAATAGTCATCACAAAATGTGCATTGGTTCATTAAACACTAGTTATTGTGGACAATATGATCGCGAGTAAAGAGGGGTCAAGCAAATTGGGCCGTCCCCCGGAGTTTCAAGCCTTGGTCGCGCCAGTAGTACTTTGATGATCACCGCATTAACAAATTTGCGAATGTAACGAAGCAGGCAACATTAATGCAACTCTGGCACCTATTCTAATCACAAGTGAGGGGATTACTGCAAAACAATGTCCAAGTAAATGGCGAATATAATCCTGTTTGTTATTTTAGTAGTAATTTGATTTTTCCGCCTACTCTTTGGCTTGTTCGATTCAATAACAATGTTACCCTGTTGTATGAATTTCATGCGATTACCGGACATACTTCAACCCGTGTAAATGGGGAAGACTTGTGTACAGCAGTGGCTAATACACCATTGTTGGGTCTGACCTGTCATTTGCTGGCCTACTTGAATTTTGTCTACGATGGATAGATTTTATGGTCGCTTTAATGAGGAGTGTTCACTGACTGGAATTTGAGATTACGTGGTGAAATCGTTAGTCGCATTTGGGAATACCAGTTTCACTACATGAGATTTAAAGACAATGAGAGTCAGCCGTATGTGATGTGAATTCCGACTTAGTGGTATAAATTGTTTTAAATCCATGCTGGTTGGTAAAAGTTGCGGAACTTGAGCAGCTTCACTGTTAGCAACTAATGTTAGCCACATCTTGTTCTTGCAAAGATGTACCCATGCATCGTGCTTCCAACAAGGGCAGCTCTGTCCGAGTCATTACTAACTTGCAAATCGCCATCTGGTAGAATCGGTCACGCTTTACCAGACCTAGTCACACAATGCCGAGTCATGAGCACTTTGCTGCGCAACAGTATCCGCCCATTTGATGGTCTCAGGCGGAGTGGATAGCTGTTGTGGTGAGAACACAGCCACCACGAACGTGTGTGCACGGCACAGTGGTCTCATCCACTGTCGGCATTGCAGTGAAACCCAAATAAGTTTGTCACAACGAGTTCTCGAAATTGTGGAAGCTACAAAAGGAAGCAGCGGCTTATGGAGATGCAAAGAAGCGCACGGAATGCAAATTTGTGGCAAAACTTTTTAAGTGAACATGAAACTCGTGATGGAATGGACGTTGGCAACCACCGGGAAATGCGAATTGTCCCCACCACTCTTCCCGTTCCTCATCTTACTGCTTCAGTATGAGCCTATGCATTCAGCTCATATGGTCGCAGAAATGCTTGTCGAGAGCAAAAAGTCGAACGCCAAACATGCTATGATAGGAACGTCGTCAGCGTGCACATTTTGTAGCCTCTGACGGCACTCCAACTGTAAGTAAACTTTGCAGACCCTATTCATTTAGCCAAACAATTCGCTCATTTCGAGTTGCACTAACCCTGTGCTGCCTTAGTTTAATCAGCCATCGAGCAAGTGGTGGAGACTGAGGACTCTAACATCAATGTTTAAAGTAATCGACGGTGACGAGGCGTACGCGAAGACAACGCATATTTCTGCAGTACTGCATTACCACCCTGTTTCCAACCAGAGTTTGGCCACGGGCTACGGTCGTGAGGCCATGCGACACAGATGCCAAATCCCTTATGGACTGCGTCATTTCGGTAACGATGAGGCGATTACACCCAACAACTTTACATTCCTTCTCATTTTGCAGACCTCAGGCAAACTAGAATGCCATCTGAGCCATAACCTGTTGCACTATGCCGCGGCCAGGTCACTGGTAGAAATTCACGCTTCCCCGGACCCATATCACAAAACATTAATCCATGCGACTACCGGACTTTCACCAGCCCATGGATTTAGGCGAAATGGAGTATTGGCTTGTGCATTAGCCTTAGGTGAGAAGTGCCTTCCTGCTAAGCTAGGCGAATTTAGTTCTTTGCCATGATTAAACCACTTTAAAACTTGAGCCCTGAAAATCATCTAGGATTGGGTTTAGAGTCAAGGTAAAGGAGCGTTTACCGATTAAAGGTTGAAAACACGTAATGAAATTGGAAGTCGCATTCGGAAACATCTAGTAAAATGAGTGATTGCAAAAGACACTAAGAGATGGCTATGTATGGTGCGGAGTCGGACTGAGGAGTGGAAATTAAACATCGAATCCGTGTTGATTAGCTAACAAATTGCGGGAATCGAACGATATTATTGTTGGCGATAAATGTTGGCTACAACTTGATGCTGCAAGTATGAACCCATGCATCGTGCTCTCAATAGGGACAGCGCTGTCCGAGTCATTGCTAACGGTCGAATCGTTGTCAGCAGGAGTCTGTCGTGATTTGCCAGACCTGGTCACGTGACACATTTTCATGATTTCTTAGTCATCACACCTTGTCTGCCCATTTGATAGGCTCAGGCAGTACGTGTACGTGGCACAGCGGTCTGCTTTACTGTCGGCATCCCGTACGGTTGTCTGTCCACGTGGCTTTTCATGCGGAATCTCGACCACACTGCAAGCACGCTTCGCAGCTGCTAAGCGGGAACGTTGGTGGTAATTTACTAATGGTTGGGAAAGAACCTGTGTAGAACGAGGTGAAGGAGTGGTTACTGAGAGTGTATGGGATCGCGCGACCGCATAGTCAGCTACTCAGTGCCAGACTGGGCAAAGTGTCAGCCACGTGTAGCATGGACTTGGGACGCAAAATCCTGCACCTGCAAACTTTGAACCAATGCAAGTCCTGCATCTTGCTTACTTGTTCGATCATCCAGCGGAGTTGAGATTTTGCATAGGCATCAAAAGAAACTGTGTTCCTCATCAAACCCACGTCACAACTGTCGACGTTGCTGCAAATCGTCTTGGATGGGGTAATTGTGTTGAGAGGAAATCTATAGCGATTGTTAGGCCATCTTTCAGGTTCAGTGAAGAATGCGCACGGTGGATCGTGAGCTCACAGCAGCCGTGCTCCTCATCGCCTCCAACTTAAAATGTTGCTCCTCTTAATAATACAAGCCACGTTTACTCAAGTAGCATTGCTAACAAAGCTAGGCATATGAATGGAAATAGTGTGTGTGCTACTAACTGAAGTGCAATTAAAGAGGACAGAGCATAACACTTCCAACCGTATTGTGTATGTGCAACACGGGATCACATTGAAGAAGAAGCTGGCAAAGTCAGATGTGCATGAATCCATGGGCTCGAATTTGCGTAGACGTGGCTGGAAGCGTTGGTAATGAGTGGCAGTAGAGGTATTTGGAAGAGAAGGTGCTGTAGATTGTGGCGGGAGTCGCTTTAAAATGCAGTTGTCCAACTCGACTTCATTGTTTGATGCGGTGGCATATGACAGCAGACAAATGCTTTGCCCTGAATTCATTTGCCTTTAATTGGAAATGCTCATTTGAACACTACTTATTTTTGTTAGAAGAAACGACTACTTGCTTAAATCATTAAAATCAGAGCACTCGGAATCGCTCACCTCAATGTTGCAGTCTTATGGTTTTGATTCCTGTCTAGTCTTGTCCGCATCTTGCCCGCTCTGTGGGTTGCTTTCCATTTACCGAGCTGTTTTGTTATGGCGCTGTTGCGAGAACAGTTAACTTTGGGAGTAGATGGAAATTTGGTGAATGGGTTGAAGTTGTGCTTTAGGAAAGCATTTAGGCTTCAAATTACTTTAGATCATGTGATTTGTGGTATGGTGGGTCCTGTTGCCTAGGTATCCCTCAGTGCTCATTAATGTCTTACAGGAGGAAAGAGACGAGAAATTTGGAGACTTCTGGCAGGTCCTATACGCAGACCTTCTCGTTCCGGTTGCAATTGTTAATCGAAATCGGCTTGACTTCTTCAGCCACACAGTTGTCATTTGCTTTGTCCCCCCTTTTCAGGTTGTCCTAAAGGCGCCAAAGGCAACACATTCCACTGATGGTCAGATGTGACTACGAAATCCTCTTTGCTACTGTCATGCTTCTAAGAATCTGGTTGGATGCCATCCCGTGTACAACGTTGAATTTTGTATTTTAGGAATCAAATGTGTATCAAAATTGCTACCTGAATGTTCATTGCGGGTGACTGCATACTGCAAAGAATTCGTGTTTGCAGGACTTAGTGAAGCGACCCAGTAAAAGTTCTTGTCTTAGTCCCAATTGTCTAGACTTACTGATTAGTGACTAAATGGTTCGAGTGTCAGCTGCTTGGATTTTACGTCATGGTTTTGCTATGATCTCCGCTACCTGAAATTATTAAGCAGTTCGTCTACGTTCTGCAAACTATCCTTTACTGTTATCAACTGCCATTGACCGGGTAAAAATGCAACAATTCAGCAATACACTTGCCTTTTTTGAATGTGCCTCGTAGGCTAAGCAATCGCAAATGAATTGGGGCTGCACCAGACAGTGGAAATGTTTATGGCAGATTTTCGCAAATGAATTGGGGCTGCACCAGACAGTGGAAATTTTTATGGCAGATTTTTATTGGGGCTGCACCAGACAGTGGAAATGTTTATGGCAGATTTTCGTAAAAATTGTTGCAGCCACTTGCTCTTCTCCCTTTTAACCTCCCATCTATTGTTGCAATTGAAAGGGTTTTAATTCGACATTAAGTTCGAAGTGGAGTCCAGCTTTTGCAGTAATTGTTTGGTGATTGGAGAACGTAACGTGTACAATTGTGATGCGGATGGCTTGTGATGCGGTGGTTGAATAGTTTAATCGTGGCGATAGCCTTTTAAAGGACAAGAGTTTCAGTAGGACCCTAAATTTCACACACTAAAGGAATGATTGTCCTGTTTGATAAGTGCCACTCGAGATCGGTGTGGCGTGGGCAACAATCAGCGGTGGCAAACGTGAATTGTGATGTCGCACTTGGTTTTCCCACGTCAACAGTGAAAGGGATCCCACGCTTTTTCCGTGGAATAGCAGATGTGAGCTGTAGGATTGGCAAGCCGAGAATTCTCTGCACCTTCTTTTTGCGGGCTGGCACGATGTGGACAGAAGACCACATTTGGATCCTTCCTCCACCCGCCCCGAACCCACTGTTATGCGGAGACTGAGCACTCTAACATCAATGTTTAAAGTAATTGACGGTGACGAGGCGTACGCGAAAATNAGTAATCGACGGTGACGAGGCGTACGCGAAGACAATGAATCTTCCTGCGGTACTGGATTACCACCCTGTTTCGAACCAGAGTTTGGCCACTGATTACGGTCGTAAAATCATGCGACACGGACGCCAAATCCCTTGTGGACTGCGCCATTTCGGTAACGATGAGGCAAATTTCACCCAACAATCTCACATTCCTATTCTCTATGCCAATGAGAAGGGATCCTTCCCATTTTGCAGACCTCAGGCAAACTAGAATGCCATCTGAGCCATATCCTGGTTTTCCCACGTCAACAGTGAAAGGGATCCCACGCTTTTTCCGTGGAATAGCAGATGTGAGCTGTAGGATTGGCAAACCAAGAATTCTCTGCACCTTCTTTTTGCGGGCTGGTACGATGTGGACAGAAGACCACATTTGGATCCCCATGGTTTCCAAAAGCGTAACATGCATCGCAGATGGTGATTGCCTTCACGAGGGCGAGAAAACCGGCGTTGGAAGTGCCAGCTGGAGAGGGTGACAAGTAGTGGAGCAGACACATAGTCCAGAGGTGGATGAGGGAGGCCTGTCCGCAGCTTAGACTGAGGCGGTGTGCAAACACAAGTAGTGAGGAGCACTGGCTACCTGACAAAGCAACCCATTTTGCCCTAGCGCGAATCTCGTCTACCTCAACGTCTCTACCACACAATCAATTTTTGCTGCAACCTCTAGATAACAGCTGATTCCAATATCCTCTGCTTACTTCTGCTTGTTGTTTCATCATTAACATCATGATTTGTCATGCGTTTATTTCTGTTCACTGAACCACGCTCGATTTATAAGTAGCTGACGATTGCACACTCGCCCGACTGACATGGCAAGAAGTACGTGGAATTCTTTGAGTCCCCGACACTTATGAGCCTCTGGACGAGCATTTCATGTTGTGTGCGAATTCTTTTAATGTGGCAGCAAGGCAATGCGGATGAGTGAATAAGTGTACTTGCCATCCACTCTTCTCACAACCTCCACCACCTTCCTTTGAAAATGCTTGTAAGACTGCGTGAGATTAGGCAGAGCACACTGACTCTTGTCATTCTTTCTTCATCCACATTGGCCTGAGACGAGTTTCACAAAATTCAACAATCTCATCCCTTTTCATATCTGAGTGTTGATTCAACATCGTGCAAGAAATGCAACTTGCGAGTGACACCAATCCACATTGAATGGGCACATAGCTTGTTAATGATCATTTGTCTACTGCCCGTACGCATCGATGCGGCACGTAAATTTGTCAGTAGCAATGATTCAAATGAAAGATATGAGCTGGATTAATGGAGGGTTCGTGTAAGGGGTAAAAGAAAGACGAGGACCAAACCACTGCGATTGCACAATCGGTGCGGCGATTACTTCGAGATTATTTGTGGAATATTTAACAGTCGCCTTGGAATCTCTTGCATCCAATCAAACATTTCTAAGAGAGAGAATTCAAGTAAGATAGGCTCTTGCTTGAATTTTTTGAGCCTTGGTAGCTCTAGTAGCTCTTTATCGATCACTGTACCAAAATTTTACGAATGTTATAGAACAAGCAACACCAAATGAAATTTGCCTGCAAATGCACTCATTTGTGTGTGCGTAGTTGCCACATCATGTCCAATAAATCGGCGATAAAGAGCCTGTCTTGCATTTTTGCAGTAAGTTGTTTCCTACCAATTCCTCGAGTTTGCATGGTTGAACAACTTAGCCAAAATTGTTGTGTGAGGTCCGTGCTATTGCCAGACCCACTTCAACCCATGATAACAGGGGAGACCTCCACGCTACATGCAACGCTTTCTGAAAGGGTAGAGCAGTATCAAGTACATTGTCATAAGGTCGGATGTGGCATTTTGCTGGGCCATGAGAATTCTGTTAGCACTAGGCAGACTTAGAGGAACGTTTTGCTGAGGAGTGTTTACTGGTTGAAAGTTAAAATCATGAGGTAAACTTGGCAGTGGCAGTTAGGCATACTGGGTTGACCATGGTGATTTGAATGACTATGAGAAGTAGGCATATGTGATGCGAAGTCCAGCTGAGGAGAGGAAATTAAATTTATAATCTGCGCAGGTAAGATAAAAATTACGGGTACCGAACGACTCGGTTGTCGATAACCAGAGCTAGCCGCATCTCGGCTCTGCACTTATGACCCTATATATCGTGCTCCCAAAAAGGACATCTCTGCCTGAGTCATTTTGCTCCTTCAACTCGCCATCAGGTCGAATCCGTTATGATGCCTTAGGCCCATTCACATAATACCGCCTCATGAGCACCTTGCCGTCACGCCTAATCAGCTCGTTTGATAGGCTTAGGCAAAATGATTAGCTGTCGTGGTGAGAACCCAGTCAGCACGAACGTGTGTACTTGGCCCACTGGTCCTATCCACGCTCAGCATTACAATGAGAGCACTTGGGATTTCGCGACCGCATATTCTACTACTCAGAGCAAGACTAGGTGGATTACCTGCCACCTTTAATATGAGCTGAGGATCCTAGAGCCGGGATCCACTATGCTTGAGCCAATGCAGGTTCTGTGCCTTGCTTACTAGGTCGAGCATTCAACGAAATGAGGCTGTTACGCTAGCCTCAAGGCAACCCGGATACTTCATCCACCCACGTCATAATTGTCAACATTGCCACAAATTGTCTTGGGTCGAGTGTTTGTGTTGACATCGCAAATCACCAATATCACGGTTTGGAATGAGGTAATTAGCGCAGTTGACTACCCAGATGAGTAGTCTGGGTGGCTGTCAGATGCAACCGATTGCCCCAACTTAGACATAGTCTATGTATTTAGAGGATGGCTTAGTGTACATGAGTTTGGTAACACTGCAATTGCTAGTGGAGGATGGCTTAGTGTACATGAGTTTGGTAACACTGCAATTGCTAGTCTTGTGTCTGCACCGTCGTTACTGTTCTACGTATCAACAAGCAGCATGTGATTTTCCTGGGTTGATATTTGAAGACATGTTTTCGTCCTGGAATTAATGATTGCAGCAAAGCAAAATGAAGAGTGGTAAGTGAACACGAATTTCGTGATGGAATGGACGTTAGCATCCACGGAGTAATAAAAATTACCTCCATCGCTCTGTTGCGTTCATTATATTACTGCTGGGGTATGCGCCTATGTACTCAGTTTACTCGGTCGCAGAAACATGCGATTAGGTTGGGTTGTCAAATGCCAAACCATTTATGCTAAAGGCGTCGTCGGCCCACCCTTGTATTTGCTGACCCTATCCTTTTTATTTTAGACCTAAAATTGGATGGCATAGGAAACGAATAATTCACTGATTCCGAGTTTGACTAATGCTGTACCACTTTACTTCAAATAGCTATCGAGCAATTAGAAGAGACTAAGAAATCCAACATCACTGTCTAAGGTGGTTGATGGTGGAAATCGATTAATTCTGAGTCCAGAAACAGTGCTTGCCCACAAACCGTGGTCGTGAAGCCATGCGACGCGGATACCGAATTCCTTGTGGAGTGCGTCAAGTTGGCAACAATGAGGTAATTGCATTCTGAAACCTCATGTCTTTATCATCTTTACTTGCAAACTGATCCCATTCATTTTGAAGACATCAGGAAAGCGAAAATGCCATCCACGCCACTAGCTGTTAGACGTTGTCGAGGTCAGGTCTATGGTAGAAATTCAGGCCTTCCAAAATCTATATCACAAGATCAGAATCGTATCTCCATCCTGCAGGTTATGACCAGCAAAAGGCGAGGAGTTGCTACACTTGACAAATGTGTTCAGTAGTGACTGCTCTTTAGGAAGTCATCACGATACCATGCCATTGTAATGCAAGCTGGTAGGATAGATCTAAATTGGCCACACTTTAAGTTGCCATGCATCAATAAGACTAATGAGGATCCGAGTGATTAATTTACTTCAGTGCAATGAAATTGACATGAATTAAGTGAAATATAGCACATCGTAGATGCTATTGATGTGATTGAATAAGAGCTACTTACTTCAGGGAGGTAGAATATGCTTGCGCGAGACGGTGGTGACAACAAATATTCACGTGTGATTGGCGTCCTGCAGACAGGCGACTTGGGTTATCTTAAGCATGAATGTCGGTAGACGACTCCATGCGACTTGAAGCAGAAGTAGCCGATAACCTGAGCAGGCAGCTGTGCATCATTGTGTATAGCCATCCATAAAGTTGGACTTGCTTGCCCGATATTGGTCTTCATTCTGATAAACCGAATGGCTAGCTGAAACAAACATTACATCTTCGGATCCCGAACCTCTCACTCTAAGCGCGTATAATGCGCGAAATGAAGTGTTACAGACTAAGTTGTGGGGTCACTACCACTGTGGCTGCAGACGATCGTAATCATTGGCTAGCATTCACCATCAACTCCATGGGGTGGTGATTGGGTCTTATTAAGTACGGGTTTGACCTCTGCAGCTGGAAAGGAGGCCTGCCCCCACAGCTTCGTCTCCGAGCCACCGGAGACAGCAGCCTGCCTGGGTGAGTCACCAGTAGGGTGTGGTCTGATGACGCATAGCTTCTTTCTTATATGGCTATCATCAGTTATCGAATCAGCGGACTGTGGTGACTGTAGCGTCAAAAAGAGGCGGATTCAGTGCAGATACTGCTGAAGACAGCATAATCCAAGCGACATGACATTTTCTTCCTAGGCTGAAGTGGCAGCCAACTCGCTGATTAAAGTGTAAAATTTGTCTCATGCAGAAACAAGGATGGATACGGAGGTGAGTGCGAGTTAATTTCCTTACATGAATGACTAGATGAGCAGTAGTTTTAGGATAGCTGCCTCGTTTGACAAGAAACCCAAAAGTGATACGGAGGTGTAGGATCCGAAAGTGTCGAAAAGAGAGCACACTTTTTGTTTGGCGTCTTTTCGTAATTGAGGTGGTCCAGGGAACTCAACACTGCATGTTGTGGGTAGGAGACCTTAACTCGACCATTAATAATGGTGTGCGGTGAGTTAACTGCGCATGACGGTTTGTGTCCGTGACTTGAGCGCTGATTTCTTTGCCCATTTCCAAGGCTCCGTGATGAGTCAAGTGATTCTGGTCATCATTTACGCTCTGACGCTGGCATTTGAGCCGAAACGTCAAGGACGAGGAGTAGATCTAGGCGATGTCTGGTTGGTTTAGTGGATAATTGGCAACTCTTCAAGACTAAGTGTGGAGTCCATGTTAACTGAGTGGTTTATGAGTAGGTGCAACAATCGAAATGTTGCACTTGGCTTTAGAAATGAGCTAATTAAAGTTGGATGGTGCTGGACGGGGCTAATGATTGATATTTTGGCTATAAGACTTCTTTGGTTCCATTCGAAGCGGCTGTCACTTGGTGATAAGCATGGTGAAAGGCAAAACTCGGTGACCGCTGATTTGTTTTTGAGCAATTGTTAATTGTGGTGCCATTTTAATGACACTTATTGGAGACGTAGTGGAGGCGAGTCAGATAACAGACTTTGGTACTTGATAGCACTGTCACAACGGTGATAGCGAAATGAGACCCTTGAGGAGGTGACTGCATCTGCTCACCGCAATTCGGCACAACGATTAGGCTGCGTTGTGCTCCCGCAAGTTAGCTTATGACGCTGGTGGCAGTCCTTCATTTATTTGTGACAATAATGGAGTTAGGAATAACAAAACTCAGCAAAATGCTTTGTCCTACCTTACGTTCTCAAAAATGCTGCTGCCTGTATCAGCCAAAGGAGTGGAAGTTAGTGCTTCCCCTTTCTGCAAGTTGCAAGCACATGACTGAGCGTCAGAAACTGAAGCAATGTTTGCTTATATATTTCGTATCAGCTCAAAGCCATAGACCCTCGTGTCAAGTGTGTAAATTTTTATAATTCATGCCTAGCTGATCGTTGGGAGAAGTGTGATGAGTAGCATGTGGCCCTTGCGTGGCTCTTAAATACCTTTGCGCAAGCAGATGCGTTGATTATCCCCTAGGATTGCAGTCTCGCCGGGTGTACCCTCAATACCCTTTCGGGTGGAGATCATTGTTTGTGGGAATAAAAGCGTGTCTCCTTGTAATAAGCACGTTTTGTTAAACTAAATTATGCATACTGGACAAAGAAAGCACATACGAATCATTGATGTGCCGTCTGCGTGGGCTGCAACCCCACAAACCACATGTTCCCTCTATTGAGCCAACTGTGAAGGACTGTAGTGCTTGGAGTCGATCGCGTCCATCGAAGTTGATAACACTAGTTAATGGACCAGCCTAAACGCAGTGCCCATGGAGTGGTGGTTAAAAGGGATAAAAGTGGTGCAAAACACTTGTGTTTGAAAGGGAGCGCAATTCCTCAAATTGGTTGTCGTGTAGTATAGACCCTTGTAGATAGGTTATGGTCGAGCCACCCTCCACTTTGCTTCCACAGTCACTTTATTTCCTCATCGGTGCTTTGCTCAGATCTGGCGATGTTATTCGTCACCTTTCATCTGTTGAGAGTTGGTGCGAGGTGTTCGTGGGATGGAGTTGCTGAGTAATTGGTAAGTTGGAACCCAACCCATGGAGTGCAGGGAATTGACGAAAAGTCATCCTGGTAAATTATTGACAGTGATGGTAAGTGGGAATAGCCAACAGCGACGGTTCTGTTGGGGTTCTCACAATTGCAGCAAGTCTCGTAAGCTTTCTATGTTATCTGTTGCTGATTGCACGCATTATGCTGCCGGGCAGGTCCCTTTGCTGCTTGCCAACAGAAGTTAAATATCTGGGGATTGAACGTTTGAAGTTTGATTTCGTGCCCATTTGGGCTTACTGCTCTTAGGCTTTTGTCTTTTCGATGTTGCTCTTTATGCTTGATGCCTTCTGGACACTTGCGCCCTCACTGTTAGCAATACGGGGAGCTTACCTCAATTAGAGGGGAGAAAGGAAAGGATGGGTTATAGGTGGTTGGATGTGTTGTTGGTGGGCTATTGACGAGGTGTAGAGTTGAATATCTGCTACCAACAATGTAGCCAATACGGTATCCTTAAAGACGGTCCTAATTGGATCGAAGAAAAGATGTCTATTTAGTGGACTAAAAGTCGCTTTTGAAGGAGAAGATGCGATGGATGTGCCCGTACGCCCACGCACACACATCCACACATGCATGCCCAAAATGCCAAAGGAAGCAAATGGGCAATGATATGCACACTAGCCCGAACGGAGGGAAACAGAGGCACAGAAAGGGCGAAGAATAAGGGTATACTGAGGGATGAAGCGCAGCATCAAAGCGATTA
This sequence comes from Taenia saginata, assembly GCA_001693075.2. Lineage (NCBI taxonomy): Eukaryota > Metazoa > Platyhelminthes > Cestoda > Cyclophyllidea > Taeniidae > Taenia > Taenia saginata. The sequence continues at coordinate 1,304 of LWMK02000291.1, read as the reverse complement.
TTGTTGGAAAATTGTGTGTGGAGTCTGTCTAGAAGAAGCAAAGAAGAAAGTAGAGAATGAGGTGAGCAGGTGAAATTTGGACCAGACTACGAAAAGAAAGGCATAAACCAAGAGCGACGTACTCACCTTTATTCTTGAGAGGGATGAATGACGGAGGCGAATGGGAAGTAAGATGAGGTAGAGCTAGTGCCGGAGTGGTGCGGTACAAACCGAAGTGATAGAAAGATAGCAATGAAGAGGGTAGGGTGGTCACTAATCAGGTGTGCTCTGACCTTGTTTACTGTGGTCTAGTCACTAACTTGTCTAGTTTGAGGCACGTATCTCTGAGTGATTTGGACATGCGATGCTGAGAAATCTTAAGGTTTGGGAGAAAGACTTGACTTAATAAGAGGACATTGGAGAGGGGTGGAGTAAAATGAATTAACCTAGGAGAACCGATGGTGAATTGGAGGCGATAAAGGTGAAGCGACATGGGAGCATTGGAGGGGCAGGGAATGCACGTTCCACCCCACCAGATGCGAAGATTGTATGGAGCATGGGTGGTAGTGTGTGATGCAAGACGCAATACTTAAGAGCTCGTAATATGTGATGGGAGAAGAGGGAGATATGCTGAATGAGGAAGGTGAACCAAGTGGGCTCTAGCTTCGCCCTTATAAAAACAGCGACAGACGATGCGTGGGTAGTTGTCTTAATCATTCGCTCGTGGACTTCATATTTATTAGCTTTCATCTAGATGTCCTTCAACACCAACCATGTAAATGTTTTGTTCAGCCTTTTGCCAACTCAAGTTCTACCGACTGCAAGACATGCAATCCAAATGAGAAATAACTTAATTTCATTTCATTTGAGTTTGCACCATTCGAGGCGCAATTACTCACCCGCTGTTGACCCACGCACACGTGGGAGTCACGAATGTAACTACGTGGCTCCAATCTTCGGAAAGGGGCAAAGTCTTACTGACCTCAGCACAATCGCCCCAGGATGTGACACTGCCCTGATTGTTACCTCTTACTAAGTTTTCAGCCTCAGATTAGTGAATTGGATCCTCACAATTTCTTGTGTGTTTGCGGCAACGACACAGGCTTGCTATGTTCTCGCACTGCTTGGTTGGTCACCTTTACGATGAAACACGGGAAAATGAAGACCCCTTAAGCCTTCCAGGTGGCAAGCGATCCTTAGGTACAAAATACTTCTGCTTCGTTAAGGTCTGTGCAAATGGGGCATGGGAAGGTTCAACTATAAGTTGATTTGTGCAATCCGTGAATGCAAAAAATGCATTTGTAAACACGCGAAGGACGGGTAAG
>LWMK02000290.1:56769-87748 GCA_001693075.2 Taenia saginata | reverse complement strand
CCTTGATAATAATGTGCAAATAAAGGTGTGCAAGAACGACTGCTAAATGTGTTCACATCTCACCATCTTAGTATTTATTTCATCAACAACGGCGCTATGACTTGTATTGCTCACTCAATGGAGAGCTGACGTTACGAACCTCGAAAGCATGCTTATTTAAAGGCAGAAGATGTGCTTTTGGTTGTGTGTTACACGAGGTTGAAGGAATTTGGCGTATAGCATGCCGCTTCCGGATCTCTTCTGCAGAGAGTATTCAGCCATGATAAAGAAGTTCGGATGTAAACATATTCTGGAGCCACTTCCCAACTAAAGTTAGTGTGGTGCTATTGCTCTCTGGGCCAACAGACACGACACTGCAATAGACCACGCGACACGCTACACAGGACACGTGTCACCGATCGATTCAGCACATGCGATGGAGTAGAGATAAATCACATTAACGCTACACATGCCGTTACTCGTGATTCTCTGGACTGTTGTCTTCTCCACGACTCTGTCTTAGCACTATGTGCCCTTTTGTTTCTTCATCGCTCCTCCCTTCTTCGTTCTAAGAACGTCAATGGACCAAAGCATAGAGGGGAAGGCGGAATTCGCAGAAGTAAAGGGTGCGTCATGACACCCCTCTCTCTATTTGTCTATCAAATTATTTGCTTTTATTTTCTTTTCCTTTATTTTTATCTATCAGTCCAACAATAAATCAAATGATGGCATCCTCAGTTTGACCCATCAAGAGAAGTCTTTGTGCCAACAACAAGCATTCGAGCCTAAGAATAATGCTAACAACTTACGTTTAGCATTTTTGGCAATTTTTGCAACTGTTACGCAAATGCAGATAGATGGTCGAATGTATGAATAGTTAATTTGTTGGAAGAATCAATGAAATTAAGAAAATAGTGTCACACTGTGACATGTCCCAAATCAAATCGCAAACTCTGTGCAGGTATTTGAACTTAACAGCGTTTTGTTGAACTCTGTTGAACTCTGCCCTTTTCACTCCATTCCCTTTGTTTGCATTATTCTACTCCTTTGTCCCTCTTAGCTGAACAACTCTCGCCTTCGCTTTAGCCGGACAGGTCGAGCCACCTCCGCTCTTCTCTCTAGTTAGGAGCTAGCAAGTTCGAAGGCGCAGAAGTAGAAATACCCACCAACAGACTAGTTTGCAGGTTCCGTAGTTTTATTTGAGGGTGAGTTGCTTACCCCTTAAACACATGTGCTTTGATCATCTTTGCAAATCTTCATAATTTAAGTTGTTGATACGAATTAAGTGGCAGATTCGCAGGATCTAACTACATGCTTCCAGTAGCTTGCCCACTGCAGATATACTGTAGTAAGCTAAGCTTAACCAGACCAGGTTAGAAAAGGCATAGCTAGGCCGGACTAGACTCAGCTATCCACCCTAGCATACAAATTTCATTGATTCTTTTCCATTCCAACATTCTAGTAATGATCCATTCGCCTCCCACAATTCACAAGAAAGACTTGGGGGTCAAAGATGCTCTAAAATTTGTCCCTCAGTTATTAGGGTTATAAAGTAAATAAATAGGGATTATTGACACCTTTGGACCGGGCAATGAGATTTAATCACCCACGCCTCCTAGTTTTCTCGCAGGTTCCACTCTAGCACTGCCACCCTGTCTCATTCTTCTCCCACTTTCCTTGCGGTTTTTGGAAACAATGAGCCTCACATAATGCGCGACTGCGCTCCACCACACCTTGCTTATCTACTTTGCCTAACTGTTAACAGATTCGCGGATGCACCATCATGCACCCACCTTTCTTCAGTGCCTTTCAGTGAGGTCAGAACCAGTTATTCCATCATCCCTCTTTTTCTTTTCTTACCTTGACATTCCTCTTGTCTCCCCCTGTTCCCTAGTTAGTCTTCATTGATGCTATTTTGGTGAGTGTCCATGTCTTTTGCCCATTATGTGTTTGCACCTTTTCCTTACTGCCTTCATTGGTCATGTCTTGTGCTATTTTTAATGCTGAGAGCAAGTCAGACTGCACTAAGCTTTAGTGATGACTGCATCTTATCTTACTGCCTCCTGCTCCGTTCTATGCCAGTGCGCATGTTTCCTATTTCCTGTAACTACTTCAGCTCATCCCAAATCCCACCTATTAAGTGCTCATTAGCATTGTGCTCTCGGAAACGAAGTTAAGTAAGTCGATTAATTGTAAGTTCCTGTTTTGCATTCCAGCTTGGCTTCTACTTGACGCATTACAATGTCCATCATTTGTTCTTTGAGAGACCCGCATGCTTTGTCTGTTATGGAAACGCATAAAATGTTCACCCATTTCTCCAGCCGTTATTACAAGTACACTGTAGAGCGCAAATGCACACTCACCTTAGAAGTGGAAGAAGAAAAATCCCAATTCATTATGCTTTTGTACGAAGGTCAAAACAATCATGCTGTATGATGCAACCGATTGAGGTACCTGCAGGACACAAATGGAATGGAGATCCAGTCGGCAACCTGCGCTAGCTAGCTTGTAAATTTTTTGGTTAAAACCGAGTAAACGCAATTCTTCAACTTTTGCAATTTTAATTCCCAATTTAATCACATAAGTGAGTGTGGAGACTGTACTTTGTATTCGGTGGAAAGTAGGTTGGTTGCTATCACTATTGCTGTGCCATTTCCATTGTTAGGTGCAAGAGGATCTTTCTTGTCCATCCTGTGCATCAGAGAGCATGCATGTGACATCCTTTACCAAAAGCTAGCATGTTATTGGTCTAAATTGTTAGTGAGGTCAGATGTGATGGCCTGGAAAGGTGCTCATTGGCTAATCAGGACAACGTCACCGCACCGGCGCGATCTTTACAATCCCATTATCTGTACTTCCATCTCAACGAAAAGTCTGGAGGGTAGGAGACTGAGGTTGTTCTGCATGTCGCGGTTTTACTTTATCTAATGAGCTACCTAACTATTCAGCCTTGAGAACTGCTACCACTGAAATCCACCTTTATCCTTTTCCGTGGTTTTCAATACTCCCACGTGGGTGAAAAATTAGAACAAATGAAGACAGATTACTCGATTGTAAAAAGTCTACTAGCATAACATCACCACACAAATATTCGCTTCCTCATTCCCCTTCCCTTATGTGGGAATTAGGTGTCTGAAGCACTACGACCGCTGTATCTCGAATTTCCCTTCCCGCATTCTCCTCACTCTCTAAGCTAGTTCCAAAAATACAACTACTTTGACTCACGCGCACCAGTGTAGTGATGCTTTGACTGATGAATTGAGAGACGGTGAAGCGTTAGGCGCCTTTCCAGTTGCAATTTGTGATGGCGATTTTTGAGTTGCACGCTACTGTAATTGTGTAACACTCGCCGTAACTGTGCCCACCATCTGTCTTCCGCATCCTATATTTTGGTGGAATCTGATTATTGAGGTTCGCGCTTGTCTGTTTTACTAAATGGGTTTGAAGGCAAATTAAAGGGGTGCTTCAAGTGATGGATAGCCTAGAGATGCATCTGATACCACGTAAGTGATGTCGTCAGGAAAATTTGTCAGTACACCACTGCCCTGACTGAAAGTAGAGGAATCCGTCTTAGTCAGCTTCGTCACGAGGCAGTTATTGACACGACCAAACATTTCACGCATTAGCCAAATATTCCCAGAAATAAATACCAAGTCTGCAGGGTGATTACTATCACTGTCGGGAGGAGCTATGAGACATTTCCACCTTTTAAATGTTTCTGCTGCGGCAGGACTGCCCCACTAGCGCCCTGTCCTTCAAGTCTCCCACAGGCGAGTATAGACTTCCAAATGCTCAGGTTTTACACCTTAACACTCTCATCGGTACCTTTCACTATTGCCATTGATGTTTGAACACCTTAATGTCACAGTTGTTACGACAAGACCCCATTCTATGCGAAAACTCATAAGCCATAGTACAAGTTAGACATGAACAGCCTCCTATTACACGCGAGGTAATAAAAGCGACAAACATCGAAATAGCTAAAAGCCACTCTTCCTTTCTACCCCTCGAAAAAAATCAGTCAGATGCCTAAGTGTAATAAGTGNAGTTGTTACGACAAGACCCCATTCTATGCGAAAACTCATAAGCCATAGTACAAGTTAGACATGAACAGCCTCCTATTACACGCGAGGTAATAAAAGCGACAAACATCGAAATAACTAAAAGCAACTCTTCCTTTCTACCCCTCGAAATGAATCAGTCGGATGCCTAAGTGTAATAAGTGTGCATGAGTGTGTGGGAAACTAGCTCAATGAACCGATTTCTAATGGCTAAATACATGCCATGCCTGCAACTAGACACCGACTTCGGGACACTTTAGCCGACACCAGGTCTGCAAACGCCTTTCCCTCTCCGTCTCCGTCCATGCGCGCAATCTGTCTCCCATTTACCTACTCAATGACATTCCTCCTCCCTCATCCGGAGGGGAGCGCAGGCCAGTAGAGGGGCGCAAGAGGGAGACAGAGACTCTCAATGATGGGGCACACGATTCTTAGTTTGCATATCTCTTGTCCTCTAAGGTATTTGACACTGGTTGGAGGAAGAGGCCCTCGATCCAAACGAATATCCTCCGCAGTGGCATTTGTACAAGTCATGGATTCAGGCACCTGACAGCTAGTATTCTGGCATGAACTTTGAAAGCCAGAGGAGAATAAGACTCCACGATGTGACGAGGAATTACACAATTTGATGGAGCGTGGGCAAGCTTCAATATTCCACTCTGCTGTCAATATAATGTCTATTAAATCGGCTAGCTTCAGAGAGGAATGTCCTTCACGGGTGATTGATTATACCTATTCCACTTGATTCATTAACAGTTGTGTCAGTAGGAATTAAAAACCCAAAGTAGTAACTTTGAAATATCAGTTGCACTTTTTCTCAAATTCTACTTTTTAATATGCTTTTGATTTTGTTTGTTTGTGATTGAAAACCTTTTCCGATCGAATTCTGGGGCATCTTTGCAACGTTTTTGGCGGCTGTGCTGAGTCGACCCGGAAGTGCATATATCTACACCAGGGATCACGCAAGTAGAAAAACAGCACCTTTATGTGCAAAATTGCTCTTAGAACACCAAGACAAGTGTTTTGCTGAACAAAAGCATGCAACTTTTCTTTAAATTATACCAGCGAGGGTAGCTAAATTTGCAATATGCTGATGCTTTAGTGATGACGCCTCCAAGGCTGGTTACGAGTGTCAAAGCACCGAGTAATTCTGCCTCACTGTCATCAGGGGCTTGAGCACCTAATGACATCACGCATTAATAGGCGTAAGGATACGTTAGAACATGTGAAGATCATTTTCCACACCTGTGGTTTCTTCAGCCACTGTTGGTTTTCTTGCGGGAGATACTATTTGGTCTAAACCCTTTCAAACTAGCCTAGATATCCTTAACTACACGCTGAGAATTTCGCAGTCGATATCTTACATGCAGGCCCTGCCTTGATTTAGTAGGTCACAAGGATGGTTTGCTGTTAATGCACGGAGGAGCTTGGAGCACATTACCATTTCTGGGAAGNAGATCATTTTCCACACCTGTGGTTTCTTCAGCCACTGTTGGTTTTCTTGCGGGAGATACTATTTGGTCTAAACCCTTTCAAACTAGCCTAGATATCCTTAACTACACGCTGAGAATTTCGCAGTCGATATCTTACATGCAGGCCCTGCCTTGATTTAGTAGGTCATAAGGATGGTTTGCTGTTAATGCACGGAGGAGCTTGGAGCACATTACCATTTCTGGGAAGGCATCCCACCTACGGAGATTGTCTGAGTCTGACTAAGGCAAACTACTCTTTTCGTAGTGTGTCGAGACAACCAAGTCCTACTCCCAACTTCAGAGGTATAAGTAAGAATTCGTTGTAAAATGTCAACNAAGGCATCCCACCTACGGAGATTGTCTGAGTCTGACTAAGGCAAACTACTCTTTTCGCAGTGTGTCGAGACAACCAGGTCCTACTCCCAACTTCAGAGGTATAAGTAAGAATTCGTTGTAAAATGTCAACCTGTGCCGTCTCCAACTCAGACTCTCCATAAAACACCAACCTCCCATTCTCCTATTCAAAAGACGTCAAAGGGCCAAAAGAGATAGAAATCGTAAAAAGAAGAGATAAATTATGCCACCTTCTTTTCCGTCATCCCTGATTCATCTTCTCCTCATTTTTCCTTGTCACATTCACGTGCATAGCTTTAGCGTGTTTCACTTACCAAGGTAAACTATGGGTAGAGTCTTCAAGTGTGCCATTCAATAGAAGGACATTACTTCGACGAAATTCATCTCTAAATGCCTTACCTACGTACCTGACCAGAACAATAGGTAAAGGAGTGAATTTTAGGAACATGTGAAAGAAATGGGGAAGAAAATAAGGAAGTTGGTGTCAGAAAACTGTGCAGAGGCATCCGACGATGACCTCTACCTCCCCTCTTTTCCACTTCCCTACTGTAAACCTCCCGTCTCCGCTTCTCACCTAACTAATCTTTCGTCCTTCTAGCTAAGCAAGCATGTTTCCATCGCTGCACCAAAGAGGTGCAATCAGTACCATCATCCGCTTTAGTGCAAGGCAAAACTGGCCTGCGACACGCCTCCACAAGTTTAATAGCAATTAGTCACCAATGTCTTTACGTACTCCATGTCTCGCATTACTGAAGCTGTTTCTTGACACCGAGAAGCCGTTTGTCCTAAAAGGAACCATTAGAGGTAAAAACCGAAGAAAAACAGTCTTGGCAGGGTAGTAATTTAGGTCAAAGCATATATGCATCATTGTATTGAGCAGAGTCAACCTACATTACCCATTTCCAATCCTCTTTTTTCCTTTCTCACCCTCTATCCTTTCAAACTCACGACTTCCTCCTTCTTCGCCTCTGTCTCAATCATTCCTTTGTCTTTTCAGCTACAAATCTTTGTTGCTCCGCTCATCTCAAAGGAACGCACTAACAGATTTTGCCTTTGGTAATGCAAGGCAACAATTCGCCTTTGCAAATAGTTAGGAATACTCATCAAGAACGCACCTTCGTTACATTGATTGCCACTTTTAGGGATAATTCAACGATTTCTTAATCACACAGTGTATGCTTGACCAGGTTCCTCATATCGCCTCTTCCGGATATAGTTATTTAGCTAAAAAAGAGGAAGACACTACAGCACTTTGATTGCGACTTCCACAATCACCAAAAATTTAATCCGTCATTTGGTTCGTCACTTGCCAATAGCAATGCATCGCTCTGATTGACAGACTTCTTTGCCTGCGTCTGCGCAGGCATCATGAAACGATTATGTGCCACTTGCATAGCAGAACAAAAGAAATTAAGCGAGCTAAATGATATAAACTCCTGCACTGTGTCGTTTGCATTGGGTGAATCAGGCAGGCAACTTGTGTGTTGTTCGCAGAGATAAAACCCAGCCACTCTGCTCTCCCATCGCTCTTCTATTCCAAGAACATGAGAGACGTAACCAAAATAACGCAAATTGGTCATGAAGCCATAGTTGGCAATGAGGGCGGATGGATCAGGTAGGCCATGTTGTTCAGCATTCGAATATTACTGCTGGGATGAAACAATTGTGTGGTGGCTTTCCTACTTTTTCACAGCTGCTAATGTGTCCTCTAAGACTGCTGTCGTTTCAGAAGCGGATTCTGCACGTCAGCGTCTTTTTCCAACACCTGTATGGACTTGGTTGTGTTAAACACCATACATCAAACCAATGCCCATCCTTACTCACCCGTTGTCAGCCACTTGACGATTCGTTGTAGTCGTTTGAATGTGCAGCACTGCTTGCGCGTGCACGGGTGGCACAATGTGAGGGATCACAATTCTAGATCTCGTAGCTACAAACCACCTTGAAACCTCTCACACTTCCATAATCAGGATTGTCAATGCCCACGCCATGTCATTGACAGGAAATGTGTCTTCAATGTACATCTTCAAATGGCCAAAAAAACCTGATTTTCGATAAATATTCTAAAATTCACAGCACTCCATTTTCGTGCATTAAGAGAATATGTCATTTTGAGGCTTAACAATAAATACTGGTAGAATGCTAACTGATTTTACATAAGGCAAGGCGCATTGAGTGCACTCACAATGCTTTTGGAATTACGGAGGCTCGAGTAATCCTCACAACGCTGATACTCCATCTGAGCATGCGAGAAACTTTTGGCGGTCTAGGTTAAAGGGAGAGTTTTAGAAGAAATGGCAACTAGTATCACTACAGAATTCAGCCTTGGAACAGGCAGATTTTATGTAGACACTGGCCGATAATTCGCTCGCCTAAAAAGATACCTGCATTACCTCCCAATGCATAGAAATTTCGTCATGCATTCTCAAATGACAAACATTCAGCAATATCAGAACATGCGACTTAAATTTCTCTGGCAAACTCTACCTTCTCCCTATAGCGAAGAGTTGATTAAAGCTAGGATTTTTTACCTTCGCTGTTTAAATTCACCTTAGTGATACTAACTACTGGACAAAGATTTGCTCCCCAGACGTGGAATGGAGAGCTTTACGATCATGAATAAAACAGAAGCAATTCAACTGCACATATTAAAAGCTATTTGATTCCGGTCATTAACCAGGAAATGTTATTAATTCTCTACATTGTTATTGTTTTCAATGCATAATCTAAGGTTATATGACTCCCATGAAAGAATTGGGTCCCTTTACTGAGGCGAAAAATATCCAGCACATCGACTTTGACAATGTGGGATTCCCTTCCGATATTCCAATAATTACTTGCAATTCTCTTTCAATACTATAGCCTTGTTCGGAGTAGGCACTTTAAAAACTAACGTGATCAAATCGAGACTACTTCAGGGATCGCACCAAATAAGTCGTTAGAATTTTTATTGAAAACATTATGCGATAGCGTGATTCACTTAAGAGCTTCCACTACATTAGATTTTTGTTTCTATCAAATTCGATAACGCACAGATACAAGGTGTGCCGCCTCTACTGCAAAGTCGATGAAGAACCATTTTACATGGAGCGTCAACACCAAGATGACTTACCGCTTGACCAATGAATATGTTTCACATGGTCTTCATTTTTAGTTGCGTTACTAATTTTTTCATTTACTCGTGCTGCTAAATGAAATTATAAACTTGGACTTGTGCCAAGTGACCCTATGAAGGGATAATTTATTAAGACATTGTTGTGGGTCAGTACGCACACCAGTGACGGGAGCAGAACGCTCGAAATCACTGGCTCACTTTGTTACGCTACACTCATCTGCACCTCACTTTAGTCCTTCTTGCTATCCTTCCTTCTTTGACACTTTTCTCCACTCATTTGCGCCATTTCCCGCAGTGAGTACTTAACTCATCAAATCACACTCCCTTGTACTGTATTTCATCGAGGAATCTATCACGTATGCATTACTGCACTGAATAAGGTAATGCTAAATGGGGAGGCCATGACATTGGTGGGAAGAGTGAATGCTATGCTCATGGTGGCGCCGGTGGCCTCCTCAGAGGCTGAATGAGTAGGAGCGTGTGGAAGTGTGTTTAGTGGAACGCAACTGCATCGGCAATTGCACGAAGCGTTACAAAGCGAGTTATGAAATTGGTCCACATCACTGTATGCAAAAGGGAAACATTTTGGGTCTAAGCCAATTTAGTGTTAAGTGTGACTCTTGTTTTTGTTTTCCATCTACTTAGTAAGTCAAATGCTTGGGCGTGCACAATTGTAGGGTTTTCAAGTTTTTTGCTTTACTATTAAAAGCTGTAATTATTTCTAGCTATCAATATCCTACAAAGCGTGTTTGGAAATCTGAAGCCCTACTGCAGGCAAACTTTTGTACTTCAGTGGATATCCGTCATAGCACACTTGCAAGTAACAGAAATTAAGCGATTAAAGCACCTCCGGCGGATATGACATCACAGAGCATACGGGCATTTAGTTATTTTGCTTACGGCTGCTAAGAAATTCGCCCACCATTGCATCAATTGCACGACCGTGATCAACTTATGACTGGGTGTTAAAATCATGTCCTGAATGGGTCCTTTTTGTATCTCCTTTTCCATGTTCTCGTATCTGCTTTCCACAATCTCCGTTCCAATTATTCTCTGCTCCCTTCCTTCCTTCATTCAATTTCGCACACGTTCATCCGTCCTAGTATGTGTACAAGCCATCGAGTCCAATTGCATGATATTTTAATTAATGTCTTTTACCTTACTTTTGTATCCACCTCCTGCCATCATTTTTAAGCTTTTCCTTTCTTTCTCCCTCCATACCTTATTATGAAATGCTTGTTCAAATTATCCATTCGCCTGCGGAAACAATCTACGAGGCTGCATTTTACCCTACACTAACAGAGGAGCACTTGCTAGTCTTTGGATAACACCGTCGACCCCACCCTGACCTCAAAATCCACCAGTGCCTCTAGCGCCACTACTTATTACTTTAGTATTGCCTAGTTCTAAAGAGTATAATGCATATTACTCGAGGCAACAGTTTTGTTGCGGCAGCAATCTTAAAAGATTGACAAGCTACGCTTCACAAGCGTTGTTCGACTTAGCATTTTTGTCTGGAAAAGCTCTGGCAAATAAATACAACCGTATACTTACAATCTAGTGGATTGAAAAATATTGAAAAACCGTGTCAAACTTTCTTTGATTACTCTTGCTTTTTCTGAATAGCAGCATTTCTACTTGTCAAAAGATAGGTTGCTGAGAAAAAGGCTCTAGTACCTTAGTGTGGCGTAAATTAATTTCTGAAGCGTACCCTAGAACTGATAAATTGTGGCCCTACATACTCACTAACTTTAGTTTCCGACTTATGACAGTGCGTCAGCAACAAAAACTGAGAAAAGAACTGTATGTTTGCTGTTACAAGGAGGACTGCATAATTCAGCAGCACCGGTTTAGCCTTACTCACTGCCATCTAACATCCATCATTTGTGAATGAACATGCCTAGGACTGACGCATTCTCATTCAAATCAGATTTTCCTTTTACAGTCAGCATTCATTCACGTCTCTGTTCTATCATTTTGGTATACTAAATAACATGGTTGCTTTCGATCATCTTGCGGTTACTCTCTTATTCTTGACTCATCATTTACCCTCAATACATATCATGAACGCGTGCATCCACCCATTCACTGTTGTATTCCGAAATGTGCTTCTGTCACAACAGAAATGAATGTGAGGCAGTGGAGCCTACGGGAAAACGTGTGGCAAAATATATTGAAGCTCCGTAACGTTGCAGATGGATAGAAGTACGACGAAAATTTGGCATCATTTTAAAATTACATCAAATAAAAATAGAAAGACACAACATGGCAACACGAGTAATAACTTTTGAGTGAACAAAGAAAGGATTGACAAGAGCAATCAAAAACTGCTATGCGAACTCTGCTTGAAGCATGGCAACATAGCCGTCATGAGCCTATGTGTCGTTTTCGTGACTAGCTCTACGAAGTAGCGCATGTCCCAATCCTGTTTATTAGGACTCATTCCACAATCTCTTCCTTCGCACTTTGGCTGCTCTGCATGCTGCTAGGGTGACCCCCAAGAATGGAAATGGTCTTTGTGCCCACGAGTCCAACTTTAATTTCCAAATCAATTAGGACCACCGAAGTGTGACGATAGAAGAACAATTAGCTAAATGTATTCGTTAAAGCCGTGGAAAAAAGCGTGTTGTGTCTGCCAGACATGCTACATTTAATTCATTAACTTCACTTGCATATGCGCCTTTGTCATTAACTGCAGTGTGGTCCAGAGATTTTAACAACTTTGGATACCCTATCTACAATGTCGCCATACGAACTTGATCGTAGATACAGGCCCGATTTCTGGCATCTTAATCATCCAGTTTCGAATAACATTTAAAGCGCTTGGTTTTTTTAAGACGGAAACAAAGCCAACAAAAACGAGTTTAATAGGCCCACCATGCACCTCTCGAAGGTAGCACAGAAACTGTGGTGATGCTCGATTTGGCACAAGCAATATGAACATGCGTAGGACATAAAGTCTGCAGGAAAGTGACTAAACTGTGGAATGAGGTAGGTGTGGCCAGTTTCTGGAGTTAAAGTGAATAATGAAACGGCAAGACCGCATTTTATGATCTGAGGTCGCGCACAACTGAGCTGTCATTGATTGCAGGAACGTGTGGGCCTTTAAGTGAAATTTGAATAGAAAGGCATAAAAATTGCTACTATGGGGCTAGAAACAGGACTTCCAGCACCGTTAATACATTTTTGCCCGAGTGACTTCCATACCTACTGTAGCACTCTCCTACCTCTGTGAACCACAGTAAAGCAGTGCATCATCCAAATAAAGTAAGCCCTTAATCATTGCCTTACCTATGGAAAGGAAACCTAAACTTGTATCGGACTGATGAGAATTCTGGCCACTGCCTCCTCAATTGAATTCTTAATGCACTGCCTTCCTCCACCTTAGCCAATGCCATGCCACACGGCTTACTCAACATTTTTACTTTTAGTGTTGTGCCATTATAACAAATTTGGGACTGCAGCGCCATTTGTAGTAGGGCAAATGAGGTGATTAATTTAGATGAACTTTTTACGTTACAGGACAAAGTACTACTTATCCTCCACTTTGCGCTCAGTTTACCTTTAGTAGGATGAGGTTAGTGGCAGTGCAGCGTAAAACTCGTTTTCGATGTGTTCGGCAAGTTGATTTTTTGCTCCTTTTTAAACAGAACGCAAAGTAGGCGCAAAGCTCTAGGGCTAGGCATCTCTTTCTTTTGTTTTGCCTCCATATTCCTACATGTTTTCCACCTTCTACATGACTGTCTGGTGCTAAAGTCAAGAACAAGAAATTAGACACCTTGCAGAAGTTAAACGAAGGAAAATAGGGTCATCGTGCTTTTGCCTCGAATATCGAAGCCTTCCACAAATTAATTTAAACCAAAGAAGGACTGGATTGCCTAGTTATGCAAAAAGGCAATTACTTCACTGCTCAATTCGCCTTCCATCATGGCACAGGTCGCTATCTCAATTCTACCAACAAGACCATTAACACATTTCTTACGCATCCACAAATACATATGCTTGTTTATTTGTTCGGAAGCTTGATAAGATTCCATGCACAACTCATGAACATGATATACATGGCTTTAGAACTTAGCAATACAGAGAACAATTGTTAATGCACCTCATGACTGTCTGTGGACAAATTTGTGGGATAATATGCTTCTGAGCAAGAGGTGCGAGCAATCATATGCGCACTTCCAAGTTAATTTGTAGTGTAGTCAGCCCAACGCCACGCATAAGGAATGTGTGGAAGGAGAGAGAAGTGATTGAATGCACAGAGGGTAAGGAAAGTTGGGAGTCGGGATGTGAACAGTGAAGAGAGAATGAACGCCAGTGATGAAGTCAAGTGCGCAATCGTGCATTTGGGCACTGCTGAGGCTATGCTACGTTAGTCTGGGCTAGTACATGCTCAAGGACTTCATTAATTGGTGTCGGAACATTTATAGGATCAGCATTAAAAATTTTGCCCTGCGTCGCTAATTTTTGAGACCTAAATATTTTACGTTCATGGGTTGTGTATGGAATTTTATCAAGCTCTCCAACAACTAAACTTGCGCATGCATGCGCGGATGCGAACAAAATATTTCGATGATCTTGGTGGCCGGATTGAAAATCACGACCCGCTCCATGATGGATGGCAAATTGATGAGAAAATTAAATTTGCAAGTGCAGTCACATTGGACACAACTTCACACGCCTTCTTCTCAGCCACACCACCTTTTTCAAGTACTACTTGCTTCTGAAACGAATTGAGTGTTATGAGTGAACAAACTAGGGGTGGACTTTACAATGTGCATTGATAAAAGTCTAACTAGGCTCGTGAATACAACCATAGGGAAATTTCTCGTTACGTAGTAGCTGTTAGGATTTTTAGTAACAATCGTTTAATACTGTCTTCTTACACCTCCTTATCACTTTGAACTCTGTTAAATGTAGGTGAGGCGTTAAAGTACGCCAGATGAGCTTCCTCCTTAAATGTGTTTGTGCAAGCACGGAGCGTATGTCCATATATACTCGCCTACTGTGAAGCCAAGGAGTGCCACGAGCATGCTGTAAGTGCCTTTTTACTCTACGTTAGATTTGCATCCATTATTTGTGGCGCTTTTCATCGCAGCAGGACACAAACAAGACAGCTTGCACGTGATTTAATTTTTAGGCTTATTTAGCCTGCTTGAGTGAGTATCAAAGAGATAAGCAACTTTGAACAATACTCTCAGCACACTTTTGTCACACTAACGTGTTTGTTGATGACAATCGAAGGTTTTATCTCAATGATTTTTTCGCTCCGCTACACACTGTGTACCTCATACAAATGAGGAGTTTTGATTTACTAATGAAACAATGTTATTTGTTTTTCAGCAAGCGGTTAGATTAGCATTCTTCGTGACCCAACAAGGGCCACAGACAACCAAAGAGGAAGTATATCTTAATCCATTATAAGCCGCCTCATCTCGAGTTTTGAGGCTGAGGGTAGAAGCAAAAATTGCAGTGGCTACCGCGCTATTTTAGTGCCGCTGGCGAATGCCTTTATTTTTCATTTATCAAGTGCCATTTTGATTAAAATTAACTCTTACCTTACCCGTTGGAATTCCTATGGATACGCTAGTGTTCGGTAAATCCTCCACTTTGATTTTGTTGCCCATAACTGGTAAAACTATAGAGTGAGCTGAATGTTTAATAGGGATCAGTGAGGTTTTGGCCAGACATCGCCTCATTTGCGTGAGTGTTTCCTCCAGCACTGATTACGTTGTGATGGCTGACGCGGGGAGTTTTCCAGAGGGGACACTGGGTAAGATGCTTAAGAGAGGAGAGGGACTGTGTAACACTTCGCTTGACCACCGGTTACAGTTACAGTCACCTAGGTACCCTCAATGCCTTTATAATGTGATGTGTCGACTTGTCTGCGTCTCCACAAATAACTGTGACATGCCTGCTAAGAAGCAATCCTTGCATTGTTGGCTTGTTTGCGAGCTTATGAAGCCTTTGGATAGGTCTGCTGGTGCATACACACTGTGAAGCTAGAAAAGATTGACGAGAAATCAGCCATTATTCTGGTTGATCAGTTCATTTTTTGCTTTCTGCACACTTTTACTTAGGTTCCAACTGCATTGCTAGTGTGAGGTGTCAGTGTCAAGATAGTGATACGAATAGCAGGCTATTATTCCCTTTATCTTCCTCGTAATGGTGTTCGAATGCAGCATCTCATGCTCTGACTTGTAGGTACCATGAACTGATTTGCACACATTTTGCGACCTACTTATCTAACTTTCAGTAGCCTGTAAAATAATGACCCTAAAAAGCAGGGGTCTGCAACTGGGAGGAACGAAGCCAAAAACTCTTTTGCCTCTATGTTGCAGAAAAGTGCTCCTTCCTTGGCAAAAATAATGTCTTGCACTGTCAATGCAGTTTCTTTGTCAGCAACCCTTTATCTATGCGATAAATTGCTGTGGTAAAAAGACTTACAAGAGAAATAGACAGTAGATGGGTGGAAGCTACGTGATGCCCCACTCTCGGGGCTACTCCTTATCTCCACTCAAGGTGGCAGACGATGCAACCGTTTCAAGTACTATTAAAGTTTCTAATCAAAAGGATAATAAAATTATGGCACCAATGAGTTAAAAGAATTTACCCAAGCTCTTTATTCTTTGCATGCGCAACTTTACCATTGCAGTATTGACAAGCCAGCCCAACAGCAACATCCCGATTCTCTACTCAAATAGTTTTTTTTGTAAGGTGAGGAAAAATACAACATTGATGATTATGTCACGCCACAACTTCCTTGTTCCTGCAGCTATGTTTCATGTTTGAAAATGATCGTTCCTGAATCGGCAGATAGAAAGAATACCCACAAGCTAGTTCTTGATCATCTAGACTTCAACTGTGAACAATAGCAGTGTTTTGCATGTAAACTTTGTAATTTTATTAACAATACCCACTGATATTGGTGTCAGTGAACATCAAAAGCAAATGCAACTCTGCTGCAGAAACATCCGAAGTCAAGATTGATGCGCTTTAGCATTGCTTCTGTGTGCATCAATGTGAAGATCTTGGTAGAGCAAAGCATACTGAGAGTAAAATGAAGTCCAAGTCGGATTAAAATGATTACAGAACTGCGCCATCAAAAGCTAAGCGAAATAATGTAAAGTGATAAGGGCGAATGCTTTAGGCTGCTCTTTACATTGCATTGAAAAAATGAACCATAATTCGCACAACACAAACCATTATATTTTATAATTTTTCACAATTTAGCAGATCATATTAAGCTGTAGAACGCTCCCATCACCCTAGTTCACTTTAGACGCCAAGAAAATGGAATCACTTCCACATCTGGACCGTGACCTTTCCAGCTGTCATTTAAGGCAGCCACGAAATGCTGAATTCAACCGCAAATCAGCGCGATTGCGGTAGTAGTTGTTCTTCCGATAGATTACGCTACCTGCAGATGTCCTTTGTGACACATTGATATCAGTGCAAGATTTGGCATTATACGTGAAGCTCGAATTATCAGGACGAAGTAGCAGTTTTTTACCCCAAATAATACTAACAAGGCTCAGAATGAGGACAATGATATCTCTAAGAGCAACTCTTCTGTGGCAATAGATGTACAAGGTAAAGTCGACAAATTGCTGACTCATCAATAATACCTTGATTTTACAGGGGGATCATTGATTTTTTCTTCAAAACCTGACTTCTTTTATAGAGTCCTAGGTGATTGCTCTGCTAACGATGTCTCGCCTGCATGATTACTACTTGAATGAATGGCGGTAACGGCATGGGTATATGCAAGCCACCATATGCCAGGCGAATCGACTCATGAAGACCACTGAGGATTTACCAATGGGACGGATCTGAGGGCCGAATCTTACCAACAGTAGATAGGTAATGGGTAAAATTAGGAGCAGTAGGTTATTTGGTTGCAGAAATATGCGGTTAAATGGTCATGGTGGTAAGGTATGGCGATTAGAGGGAGTAAAATTGTTCTTGCCTTTTCTACGGGACATCTATGCACTTACCCAGCATCTAGCTGATAAGTAGAATAATGTGAGCTTCTTTGTTAATAAGAACAATGGGGGCCGACTCCTCTTCACCGTAATAACAAGGCTTACATGGTCTTCACCTTATTTACGAATTTCGAATTACAATGCTGCTGAGGAGGTACTATTTTGCAGATGCATGTTTGTTTGAAATAGCAAGCACAAAAATTTTACCACAATTGATTGGGCCAGAAATACCGGATATGCTCAGAAGGCATAAATCGACTTACCATCAAAACTGCCATTTGTCCGTGTAAGTTGAGTTCAGAACCATGTGCATCTTGCTAAGGAGATGTTCATGGTACTGACAATCACTGTGAAAGTGCTGCATCGCAAGACGCCACAGTAATAGGAGACTGGTTTTTATGCCGTTTAGCAAACACGCGGCCTTGAACTTGGGAAATAAACTAGGTTCACCCTCGATTCGCGCTCTGCTCCTTGAAAGACGAAATCAAAGTTAAACGACTGCAGGCCTGTGACAAATCGTGAGAGAGGAAACGATGTCTTCAGGTCAGCTTCATCTGCCATGGGCAACAGTACGGCAAGCGAAAAGACGGTCATCTCAGGTC
This sequence comes from Taenia saginata, assembly GCA_001693075.2. NCBI lineage: Eukaryota > Metazoa > Platyhelminthes > Cestoda > Cyclophyllidea > Taeniidae > Taenia > Taenia saginata. Next base: position 70,180 of record LWMK02000290.1, on the reverse strand, counting down.
GCAACAACTTGGATAATGATTTGGTTGAATTTGTCATTTGTGCAGAACTTTTAAATGCAAAAGATGGGTCATGAAAAATTCCAAAAGCCTTTCTTATACATTATTGGGAAAGTAAACAAGGCCTGTAATGCTGAGGGAAAATCTTGCATTCCTTGCTTTACTGCACAAATAAGGTTTTGTATAACCTTAAATAATGGTAGCATATAATTTTAAGCCATTCTTCATGCATGCCTAGTTCTTCATCCTCCTTATCCATTAAGCAAGGGTAGTAACATGGCATGGTTGAAAACTATACGTGGACCGAACCGTGTTAATTTGCGTTGTGACAAAAAGCATGCTGTTAAAACGATTTTGGATTAGACGTTTATTAACGACTATCAAGCTTTTTTGCTCAGTCACATCGGCTAGGGTGATAGTGGTGGCACCTAAGACACTTAAATTCTGCTTCAGTTTTATTACTCCTCCTCACTGCGATGGATGAGTCGATTTGCATGCGGCATAGCAGCCTATTTCATTCCGCACCTTCACGTAACTAGAAGACCCTATTAAAAAGGAGAGTTGACGATATGCATTTTGATGTTAACCACTGGCCGGTTTAGTGCAGAGAAACAGACCAAATGCGAATTCATGAGGATGCTTGCGATGTGCGATGGTCAGAGACCAAGAATTGAAGGAACGCAGGCGTAATCTCCGCACAAGGGCTGCACTTGGAACACTTGCCATCAATAATTGACAACATGCTTGGTTGCTAACCTTGACTAATGCACGCCCACTGGATCCTGCCATCCGGACAGAGCCAGGTTTGCTCGTGTGGGTGGCACAGAGAAGAGAATTGCGATGTATCGTACGATAGGTCCAAAGTCACAGCATAGTTTGTTGTGGTGAAACGACATCTTACTTGCGCCGTTCAAGTGCGTTGTTCTGCTCAGAATGTCTGTCATGAAGTGAAGAAATGATTCAATCCTTCTTCTGGTGCGGTTTTTAGGCGCAAATTCGGTGCATGGAAAGAACCTTTGGTTATGGCTAGCAACAGACGTCTCCTGTGACGTGGTTTTCGCGAAGAACAGCACAAAAGTATTCAAATGACGCGGGTCGTGCCAGCTGTCAAAATTCAATTAGTTCCGGTGGAATTCCACTTAACCACTACACCTTGCGCACCACATCTTCTCAGTCATTCTTCGCTAAATCAAGGCAGACCAGCACTACAACCAGCAATGCCAAGGCACATTTAACATGCGAGAACACACATACTGACGTTGGGATTTAAACGCATTGATTAGCCTACTAAATGCGTCATTTTAAATATTGGGATACAAAATGTCGGACAGTGTGTATTGCACTATTTGCATAGCTCGGCAGCAGCATCATTACCAACCATAGCAATTTCCATAGTTGGACACAAATGCGAACTAGAAATCAGGAAGTATGAGGATGCACTCAATCAGTTAGTGGATGAGGCATCAGCAGACACATTGCCTTGCTTGAATAAGACCGTGTACTTTCACAATGCTACCAGGTGTTATGGGGCGAAGTTGGACTATCCACGGCAGATGAGTCGTGGATGCGTTGTCACTATTTTCTGCCATTTCCAATTTTAATGTTAAGGGCTTGTATCAGAGTGACAAATGAGCAGTAGAGAATGCAAACGCCCTGTGGAATGCGCACCTACGGTGCTTGGGCATAAAGAGACGGCTTTAATCGCAGTTTCCTCAATTTGCACTAATGTTCTCAATATTGAGCACAAATTGACTCATTCTTTAAGTGCTACAGCGCAGTAGTAAGTCGATGGCCAACCAAGAAAAAGGCGAGAGAGCCACTAAACAGTAGATGTGAATGCAGCCTTGGCTTAATGACTAGCAGTGTGGTAGCACGTGCTTAACCCCATCTGTGGTAAGAAGATTGAGTTGCTGTGCTCCCTAAGGGCGAAGTATGATGTAAGCGTAGAATAAAATTATAGATCATCACCACCAAAATAAAATGGAATTGTGGCAGGCATGATGGAGCACTTTGAAGTATTCTAATTTAGCGGTAGGAGTTCTAAAACCACGCCATTCCCTTAGTACAATTTAATACAATCTTCTATTCTGTTAGGTTTGCGGAACTGAAAAAAGTGAATATTCACAATGACGCATCAAATATCTCCCGAGTTGATCTGATAGGTGCTTCTCCTTGGCCTGCATCGCCTACATTTGAGGGTGCGAAATGTAATATCGCTTTTGCATTAGCCAAATAGCAGTCACAAGCAAACATTTAATAACTTAGTTGGGAAACAGAGCTATTTCATCTTCGTGTAGTTGGATAGAGATATGTCTCTTATAGGCGAACCCGTATTAAGAGGTTAGGCAGAGTTCCGACTGTGAGTAAAATGAACCGGGCTGTCATGTCACATGTCATTGCACTGCCTTGCTTCGCTAAAGACCCTGTGGAGAGGACAATGCAGGTAACATCCAATGTGCCACCTGTCCAGACGAAAGTCTAGTTCTGCAAGATATGGCAGCACAAGAGTTTTCACATCGCGAGCACATCCTAAGGCCAGTTGAACGAAATTGATGCACCCCACTCTACCTCTTCTGAATTTTACACGAATCTGAGTGAAGTTAAAGTAGATGATTTATGAATCATTGCTTAAACGGTTTTTGTGACACAGTAAACATTCACAGCATGTTTGTACGCCTAACTTTCTCTTAAATCAATAAACGAGAGCATTTTTACTCTTGAAAGCATGCACAAGTCTCGCGATATGTGTGAAAGTGGGGCCATAAATGCAATTGCATCTTCCACGTCCTGCTGAATTTCCAAACGTCGAGATAACATTCGGAGATTATGCCGTTGTCAAAGAACTCCTTTTGTACGAAAGTCGAGCAGACGTTTCATGGCGTGAAGTGGTAAATTTCGTGGACTGCACCTTTGTGCTCCTTTATGATAACAGTTCCAAGCGTGCTACCACGCAATAGGTGCAATCAGCTCATTCACATGCGGTTTCGTAGGTCAAGGTTACTAAATCGTACAAGATAATAAGGATGTGAACTGCTCCTATAAGAGCGACGTGATTTGTGAATTGGTAACATTTACACCGTTGGAAATGATGTTTTGCTCCAGCGTTTTGACAGAGGGATCCGGAGTAGGTGACGGTAGGTTGCCTTTTAATATTTGTCTCTGATCAGCATGCGTGAGGCAGCATTTGACGTACGAAAGTAGTTGTTACGTCGGTCAAGTTCTTCCGGTGTTCTCCTGTTTCGCCTCATTTCATGATGCACTAGTCTTTTATTCAGGTGCACTTAATCACCTTAGAGCCCTCATGCTCATTGTCCATCTAATTCCTTCTGTTGTTCTTTAGAGCACGATGGACATGTTGTACGAACTGGGGAGAATGGACAATGTTGGTCGACTCCTTAAATGTGGTCACATGAAACCTGCGAGTGATTATTTATCTGCATTACCTCGCTCCTTGTCGCGTAACAGTCACATCATGCAGGCAAACACGGGAACATTCATTGGCTTTATATCACACCAGTCTCGCCACTAAACTATCACCCAAAATATTTCATTCAAACAAATGGATGCCATCCCATCCTCCCTCCAAATCAATCCTGGCATATGGCAAGCAGGTGAACATCAACTGCAAACGCATCGAGCTATTGCCTTCGAGGGAATAAACTGTTTAACATATGCACTCCGAAGGCGGATATTGCTGAGTCCTCTTACCCACAATTACTAATGTTGTGATGTTGGGAGCAGATGATTCACACTGCGTTGACTAGGTGCGATAGAATGCTATTTATATGCTTAATGCTTAATGTGCAATGCTTTCATTTCAGGAACCACACTCTCTGAGGAAAACCACTTCGCGCCGGAATTCCATCAGACTCGATTGGGCTACAAATCGTTTCGGTTGACTTGGGAAACTCCACAATTGGCTGAGCATGGCGTAGAGCAAATAGAAGTAATTGTGAAACCAAAATACCGGCGAGGTTGAAAAGTGCACATAACCGTAAGCGCAGACAATAAACATTTAGGTGTCAATGCGTTGGAGCCCAGTACGTTACATGCAGTGATCGTGAAAGCTTAAGGACAAGAAACCGTTGTGCTTAATTACCAAACTTTATTTAAAGTCTGATCGACTAATAAGCTTCCTTCGGATTACTTCCATTACATTCTTTATCATGCACACAGAGCCGCCGATATGGCAACTTGCATATGTAAGCATAGAAATAGTTGATAGAGCTTCTAGCCCCATGCTAACTTCGCAGTTTCTCGTCTCAATTGTCGCATAACTAATCGAATCAGTATTAAGCTAAATCACATCAAGATGCCACTTTGAGGCGCACCCATTCAACTTTTGATCGAACTGATTCCATTAGTCTCTCTTATCTCCTTCGCATATAGAGCGGCCCAGAAGAAAAGCCATTTCTTTGACGGCAATTAGACTTTGGTGGTCTGAACCCAAGCACCTTAGTGAGACCTTCAAACCCTATCGTTCGCTTTGTTTCGATATGAAAAGATGGCAATTCAAAAATTGCCTTAGCCACAACCAACAAGACGACCAAAATTACAATAGGAAATCTGAAGCCGAAGAGAGCTCATGAGTGCCTCGTGGTTGCCAGCACAGTCTCAGCGGAAGGGCAGGATGCGACCGAATGTGAATGATCTTCTGATCTTTCGTCTCTTATTCTGACCCTGGTTGAAGGCACGTAAGAGTAACATCAATATTTCCCCTTCACTTTAATTGCAGCAGTAGGTTAATCCTCTCTGGTAGCACCATGTAACAGAACCGCTGTCCCATTCCCACAACTGAAAATGAGTCTAGATATGCGCAATCACATAAAATCTTGCGTAAGTGCGCGTCTTCCCACTACCGCTTGCCCCTATCTAGCCACAAATGATAAATGTTGCAAGCACAGTAAGGTTTAGTTACTCATTGCTGCCCTTGTCATGAGGTTAGGAGCAGATGTCCAAAAAATTACATGGATAAGAGCAGTGAGGTGCCTGTAATGCAGTTGCTGCTCTGGAACTGCAACAGCGAAACGAGCGAAATCAGACGCGATCTAGTTTTGCCACACTTTTATTTGATATACGTGGATCTTAAGGCCATTTATTAGAGCTGGAGGGCTCGAAGTTTGACCTAACATCACGCCGACCAAACTGAATCAGCAGAAGTGCTACTCCCTTGCTTTGTCTTCTGCACAAAATCAGCAGACTTCCTGCTTGCAAAAGTGCAAAGTGACTGTGCATGCAAAAATAACTGAGATCGACTTCCCTGATCGCAATGGATACAATGGAACACTGCCTACTGCCAAAATAATATCTGTTATTGGACAGTGCTATTTTGTATCAAGGGATGATGCTTACCAGCCCCCTTTCAGTAGCGCCACGCCTGCACCGCATCATAAGCTCATGTGTTGAGCAAACCACAGTTAGATACACGTTTTCGTCCTTTGCCACATGCTCTACACTTGAAGAATGCACAATCTAATAGTCGAACCCATCGTCAGAGACTTGTTTTCTTTGCTATGCATAGAAGGGGAAGAGGATGCTGCCGTGACTTGTAGATTTGCTCTAGCTTGAGTCCACGCGTAAGTCGCTACGAATAACTAACTGCATTATCTACAATGCAACAACTCTGATCTTATGGAACGAAACTTTGTCCGTTGCAGATTTCTGCAAAGCAGGGAGTGCATCACTCTCCACTCATTTGTGTGTGCCTACAGATCATATGCTTTCTCATCGTAGATAACTTCCTACTAAAAATATAAGGCTGTCACCAGTTGGTTCACCTTTGCCATTTTTGATTTCACTCCTATGGGTAAAATGTTACGAATCTTTTGAGCTTCAAACGTTCTGGTCTACCAAGAAAACCCTCATTGTTCATTAAAATGTGTTCCAGTGCCTACAGCCCGAATAGCGCCCCTAAAGTTAATCAACCTTCTACTCTGCATATCTGTACACTGTGGACCATGGATGTAAGATATGAGGAAATGATCAGAAGAAAAAACATTGATAATTGCATTGACATGTGTCCACAAAGAATTTTTTGCATCTGTCGATGTTCACCCGTTTCACAGCTCACTTTGCAGTTCTTGGTGCAGTTACCAGTGCATTTTCAAGTTCAAAACAAGAGACGGTAATTTATGAAACTTTAATGCTCTGCACTCACTTGCCTCCATATGATGCCGTCAACACCACCCTAAACCCCAAAATCCACTTTCATCACCAACGAAACTGCCGTTTTCATAAGTGTCACCTTATTCAATTAAGGAATGTATGCGTGCAATGCTTAGCAATCGAATACAGTGCTAAAGAATGTGATGATGCTATGGGAACGGCCTATGCAAAGTGAAACAAATGGGTTAGCAAGTGTGTTATAAGCGAATGGAGAGTAGCAGGGAGAAGTAGGGCGAAAGCGGGAGATAACGCAAGCCAGCGATTCCGTGCCTTCCACCAGTGTCACCCCCGCGTGTACTGACCCAGACCGACGTAGCACAACCTCAACGGCGGGTAGGTCCACGAGTATTTACGCAATATCGTAACTAACGATCGCTCTTCCTTCACCATTTATAATCCAACTCCCAACTTTTGTTGCTAACTGCACGTTCAATCACTTCTCTCCTCTTTTATTCCTTCCTAGCTACTTGCCATTCCTTATTATTTTTTAGCTTCATTGGCGTTTGTTAGGGAATCAAAGCAGGCACTTCTTTCTTTAAATGCAATCACGCACTTTGATATGCCCACTCTACTCATACTAAGGGCAGGATTTGGCTGCTTATTAAAGGCCAAGATACGTTCAGGAATCATGAGAACCGAGACAAACTTCATCATTCCAAAATGTGTGTTCAAAGTATGAAGCTACATTTTGGTCAACGTCCATAAACCGGTAAACATCCATCGTAGCACATTCACATTCGACAGCAATGGGGCACGCTTAGCAAACCTAACATCACAAAGTGGGTAGACATTTATTTACCCTGCTTAAAGCCACTGAGGCATCTGCTCGCATAAGTCATTGGTCGTAGTTATTCACTTCCGGGTTGGATCCCATTTGTATCACAGACCGATTTAGGACGCGTGAGCACTGCTGCCTTCTCCATTCTGTCAATTCGTCCTAGTGTCGACACTACTTACATCCTTGGCAGTAAGTTGCATGAAAAGTTGCTAAACAGATGGAAAGAGCTGGTGGTATAAGCATGAGCAAAAGAGATCAGGGTAGCGCTACCTCAAAGAGCGACCCATGGAAGAGGTTCACAAACATCAGGAAAGAGCATCTGCTGTTTCACGAATCCGTCAACCTTCTTGAAACTTGTCAGCCCCAATTCTTTCCCCTTTACTTTATGGGTCAAGTCGGCACCAAGGGAAGCATAAGATTGAGTGCAGGGAAACCAAAACTTGGCTAGAAGCTTGTCGAAGCCGTTGCGCTTTGGGCTTGGAGATTACCAAATTTAGAGAGCATGTGCATTGGCACATGTGAGGCAGGTTTTGCTTGAATCCGGGAAGAAACCTTTTCAGCACATGAAACAGAATCATTCACTTTTACTCACAGGATTTGAACAGACTAAGGAGAAATGAGATCTTAAGTAGCATCGCTGATGCAAATTCTGATATGTTCATGGAACCATAAATAGCTTTATCCGCTGTATACCTTTATTAATTCCTTTGTTAATTTTCACTCCATTTTAAGTGACTGTTGCTGGTCTAGCTTGCTACGCATGCTTTAATCTTTACCACCTTCGTGTTTATGCTTTCAAATGGGATGCACGTAAGCTAGAATGGAATTGATATTTTGTGTTTCCAATCATTCTGCTAATAACGAGAAAAAAATTATTGGCTCAGGCTTTATAACCTGCTTTAGCTTTCATTGGTTGGACAGAATGAAGTCCTCAGCATGTCACCCTATGCCTTCAACAAAATTGTCACAAGCCTCCAAGGCATTTTCTTCTTCATTTAAGAGGAGCTGGAAGGCGGTTCCTTTAAACGCATACGAGTGTTTCTCAACTTTAGGGAGCATGTAAAATTACGAACTTATGTTTAGCTTCACTTGAGTCTTTGATAACATCGCTGACAGGACCATGAATGCGGCATTTACTTTCATCACTAGTGTCACTGCCCCTTCCTTTAGCACTACCCCATTCAGTACAATAATATATACATGATTTAGTCCACAATTGAGTGTAATACATAGAGACGTGATATGTTGGGAATAGAACTTAGTGTAGGAGGTGGCACAAATGTGCCAGAGCGGTGTAGAAGAGTAAGGAATATCAGAGAAGAATAAAAGTGAAGTGGAGGTGCCTGAGGTGTGGCAAAATATACCAGCAAATCTGAGCATTCCACTTCTGTTACCATCTTGTGTACTAACCCAGACCCAGATCCAAGGTCGCCTACGCATATTTGTCGCTGGTGTTCATTTTTTCGATGTCAGTCACTACCTAACTCTCAACCTCCTTAGCCAACTGCATCATCCATTGCTCTCCTTCCCTGTTCTACCATCACAGCTGTTTCCCACAAATCACTAAGAGTGTCAACCTCTTTGATAGCATCTAGTCTTACAGAAAGCATGCTTCGACCTCAGGCTGGAAAGCACCGCTTTCCACAACTGCTAATGTATACTGCGAGATGGTCCCACTACTTAAATCGATGAAAGGATTCCGTTTTTTATTGAACACCGCGATTCCAGGGTGATCGTGTGAACCCATCCGAAGTGCACCAGGCGAAAGTCCTTGCTCTCACGCACCGATGTCTTTCTCCTGACTAGTTGATGTTAACCGCTAGTAGATCATCAAATTCTTATTCGCTGTCTGTGTGCCTCTACCTATTTTGCTCTACTGCGTGGCGCATATCGCAATACTCTTCACTAGGGCTGATTCCGCAATCCTTACTTTGCTCTTTTGCCATTTGGCTTGACACTCACTGACAAGGCTTGAATGGGCCATGCTGCTAAAGCGACCTGGCGCAATGGAAAAATTACTGCTCATGAGTCTGACTTCAACCTTCAACTTGTTTGGGAGCACTGGCATGTGGCTGAGCATAAACAAGTAGCTAAATGCTTTCATTGAAATAGTGCTAGCTAATAATAGACGAACAAATCATCCACACAATTTGCACTGACGAGCCTTTTGCAAGTACTATAACCACAGCAAGAGTGTCACTTGCAAATGCGCCTGTGTCACAAAATTCGTCTTGCACTATTAATTCGTGGCCTTCTGTGTGATCTCATCATTTGAGCCTAATCTCATTTAAAGGCTCCCCCTCGCGCACTTTGATCAACCCCAACTTTTACTCCATCTACCCCTTCTGTTGGGCGTTCTGCAATTTCATGCGTTGTATATGCGTGGTGTCGTGTCAAATCGCACTACATTTTGCCTTCGCACAGGCGTCCACGACTCTTGCTTAAATGATTGTTAGTCCATGAAAATCAGGCTTCAAGAAGGCGGTTAGCCTATAATTTTATCCACAGGCAGACATGAAGTGCACTAAAATTTTTGCAACAAAGTAACTTCACTGTTTCTTTGGGTCTCACATTTAAGGCGTTACACTTACTATATTCAAGCCTTTGCTGTATCTTCATTCATTATGCCGTGCAAAATATGCCTGGTTAAAGTTATAAACCCTATCATCCGTTAAGCCTGGCTAGTTGACCCAAACTTCGACATTCTACACAGTAAAGGTATATACATGTCAAGCCACACAAATACGTGCTGTTGGCACAACATCGTTTGAACTGAAACACACAATTGTGATTGTAAGTGCCTGAGTTGCTTTTGGGGGCAATCTCGAAATTTATAGTCGCTTGTTCTGGTGGTGGTACAGCTGCGTCAAGCCATCCTCCACAACTAGTGACAAGCTCACAGCACAGCATTTGTGAATTCATGAGGCAATGTGGCGCTGCCCAACATTACTGATAGACAACGCACCACGCTCTCTCCCACTGCATTCCTCTCTCTTTTCCTTTTATCGTTTTTATGCCACTCTATTTCCATCCCATTACTCAACCCATTTAGCGATTATACAAATTGATACGATATTTAGTAAAAAAATTGCATAATTTTGTGTGACAGTTCTCTAGGCACTACTTTAATTTCCTTTGCAATTTGTAGAACTTAAAGACCATAGCTAGTGACCAGATGAGACGAGGCTCCATGTTTGTGGTTCCAATTAACCCAATGCTCAACTAACCAACTAACTGGTGCTGGTGCAACGGAATTAGAGCTAACATCTTATCTCTACCTGTAAAAGTCCCCATTAGGCGATATGAGTGGGCGGGAAAGGCCCGTTTGAAATAGGGTAGGATAAGATGCGCCTGTGGTGCTGAGCGTCTAGTGTAATTACACATTCTTCATTGCTTCCAATCGTCTAAAGTTGGCAGGATCACTGTGCCAATTACTTACTGCCACACTAGACTCTGCTAAAAGGATCTCAGGTTCAAATTTATTAATTTTGTTAAAGGTTCCCTTGTCCCTCTCTGTAAACCGCTAATTATTCCCCATGCTCGCTTTGTGCTTCAAACCGTATGAGATCTGCTACTGTGAACAACAGAAGCGACAGCCGACTTTGACGGCCATCACACCGACCTACACTTTTCTCAACCTTCATGCGCCCTGACGCTTTATGCTTACAAATGTTGGGTGGAGACTGGACGCGAGTGGCAACTTTTACATTGGAATGGTCTTGAACACAGCATTGACGATTCAAAGAGTGGGTTTAGCCCTCCATTGTTACTTCAGCACTAAATGGCCTACTATGCTGGAAGGGCCATCCGCGTATTAACTGCCTTCTAAGCAAAAGTCGCGTGTGTAGGTCTCAAATAATTTGATCAGCACGTGACTTTACCAAATTTCAGCTATGTTTACATAGGTGCGCAAGCTTTGTCAGTTGTCGTGACAAATTCACCAAAATATTGCTAGTTCAAAAGGTATTCGAGATGGTCATTGCGAAAATGACTATCTATTTCATTATGCTCCCCATTGTCAGAGAGCTTTGTAAAGGACCTCACATATGATCAAATTGGAATGAGGTAGGATCAGGTAAAAGCTGCCGTGATGATAAGTAAGACCCATAAAGGGAATGAAAGTGCAGAGAGGTAAAATCAATGCAAATCCCGCATTGGGTGATACCAAAGCCTATGCCATCTCGAAATGCTTTTCAAAGGGCCTCTGCGTGCTTGATTACTCAAAGCCAATAGACACAGACGTTAAAAATGCTGAAGTTGGACATAAAAACCAAAATGTGGATAGGGTGACATGTGGTTGGCATTGTCTCTCTACTGACCCACGAAGCTCATTAAATTGACGTTTAGTACAAAGGCTTAGATGACGTGGCATGAGAGTTAGTGCATTGTCAATTAGAGACTACGCTACGTGAGTTGTCGTGTTTGCAAATAATAGGGTGAGATTTTCATGCACCATAGAAGACGCCATCATATTAGGCTACTTGCTGTGACAGCAGCCCACAAATCACGTATGCGCGTCATTCGCAAACAAGGCACAATGAAGGGGTGGTTTTACTGCAGAGAATACAAATTGAAACGGGAAAGACACAACTACCGTCCTTCATTAAAATCACTTTAAATGCTGAGTGAGTAGTGAGGCGTTTGCAGTACTAGTTTATTGCATATGGGAAGGGAGAGAGAGAGTGGTAAGCGCTCTCCCCATCACGATCAATGTCTGGTTTGTGTGTCATAGAGGAGGTCAGTTGAGGCACCAGTCCTCACGATGACAGTGGTAATAGAGGTGTTGTTGTGCTTGTCTGCGACGGTATCCACAGATGTCAAAAACTCCAGGCAGGTTCCTGGAATATACCCCTCAACGTAGTAAGCCCGCCTAATCCAAAGGGTGCACTGAGTCTCCTAAGTGGAAACGATGGCGAAACTGTTTCATGAGAACTTGTGAATTCGGAAAACCTGTCTCTGCTCGTTGAATATGTCGGCGTGAAGGCTGCGCTATTGATTCAACTGGCTTAATGGAGAATATCTGACGTTGGAGTTGACAACCAAAAACCCACCCAAAAAGCGCAAAATACGCCTAAACCAATTAGGGGTTTTTCTCTCGATCCCCTCACTTCCCTCTTAATCCATTCGCCAAGCATTGAACTCACCCAGTTGACATCACAAGGCCACATTATTTTGACTATGTTTTTTGCGAAAATACCTATGTTTACTCTGATGTTGAAGCTGACGCCCACAACAAAATTGAAAACTAGGTAACTGTTTTGAGGCCATTGACCTCTTTGACTGTGCTCTTGTCCCGTTCGGATATTACTCTTTCTTTTGCCCTAACCAAGTTGCACGCCAGAGTTGAATCATAGAAAGCGGGAATCAGAAGCAGATTAGTGCCGAACGTTCAGGAAGGAAGTCATCAAGACTCCGGCAGTTAAGTCTGAGCATGCTTACACTTTGTGCGCGATGAAAGCACACAGGCAGCAAATCAGAAACAGGCATCCCAAAACCTTCAATTACTGGAAGTCGTGATTAATACAATGTGATTCAATGCCAATTGTGGCAAAGTCGGACGATATGAGCATTGTCAGGCAAATGTCCAACTGACCTTCATCGGTGCACAGGTAGAATGGGATTCAAATCCACGACAAACAACGACCCATATTGCCACTGCTTGCTTGTGCACAAAACTCCTTCCTTTGTAAAAAGTGGCATTCAGTGCAGAAACGACTTTTGCAAAATGGGTCAGCTATGTAAACAAGAGGAAGGCAAATGTCTGAAGTGACCATTTCTAGCCTAAACTCCACGTGTTCCAAAACAATCTAGAGACTGGTTCACTGTTACGCACACCCACACAAACGGACTTCAAAAGAGTTGGAAAGCAGTGTTAGGTCCGTGATAATCAAACGAGCAAGGATACGCCACTATCTGCATCACTGGGATGGGAGGCTATTGTTCTCAACCCCAAAAAATCACTCAATTGTCATCTGCATACCGACAATAAAAGCACCCACATTGCATCCTCTAGTCGTTGATGTCCCGCTTTTGCAACTCGACTGGATGCAAGCCTTTTTGCATTAAATTGCGTTTGCTTAGTTTTAACGAAAAATTACAAGCTGGCTAGCGTGGGTTGCCGACTGGATCTCCATTCCAGTTGTGTGCTGCAGGCACCTCAATCGGTTGCATCATACCACATGATTGTCTTAGCATTTATATGAACCCATAATGAATTGAAATTGTTCTTTCTACACCTCTAAGGTGAGTGTATATTTTCGATCTATAGTGTACATGCAATAACGTCTAGAGAAGCAGGTTAACATTTCACAACTTTCCATAATAGACCAAGGGTGCAGATCGCCCCAAAGGACAAACATGGGCACTGACAATGTGGTAAGTAGGAGGCAGGCTGAAATGTTAAACTCTTACTTACAATAAATCGACGTGCTTACCTCCATTTTCGAGGGCACAACATAAGTGAGGGCTTGA
>LWMK02000290.1:28381-51324 GCA_001693075.2 Taenia saginata | reverse complement strand
ATTTGAAAGCGAAATTGAGAGGGACACATTAGTCCTACTAAAGAGGTATTGCTTCGAGAATATTTGTTCAAAATATGTGACTTAAGCCACAACCATTTGCAACTTGTTCAAGATTGTTTCACCACTTTTTCCATGTTCTTACTAGGTTTGCCGCAGAGGAAGTGCTGGGTTCGCTCCAATACTGATGCGAATGCAAGGAACTGGAAAATATATACAAGATACAAATGCCAAATCTAAACGTAAATATGAATGCAGAATTTCCCTTTAATAAGAATTCTTTCTAACCACTGCAAATATTTCTTGAGAGGTCTTTCTGCCAAATGACCTGAGGGCATGTTCATAGGGTAAAAAGAAAGTGTAGGTTCGCGCCTGAATCTCTGAACGAGTGGTGTGTGGAACTGCTTGTAAACAACCAACTTCCTTTCGCTACTTCAAGCCTTTCCTTGATTTTTAACCGATTCATGCTTCAGACTTGCAACATGATATTCTATGGAGGATGAATTGGACGGTTGTTGCACAAATGGCAAAAGTGCTACGATTTTTTAAGACAAGACTTAACTCAGGCGTGAACACCTAATCTAGAGTAAAAGTACTGGAGCGAGTTACGTTCATCTTAATGAGTCGAGTTGCGCTTCGGCCATGAGTTCCATTAAACTGTGCTCACCTGATGAGCATGAATGTCTATTCCGAGACACCTGTTTGGCGAAACGTCCTACGCCAGTATTTTGAGCCTTCTTTTTAATCTCGATTTGTAGATCTCACGAAGGTACTTGAGTTCGCCTTTTAACTGCTACAGAATCAATAATGCTTGCAGTCAGAACTCTTCAAGGGTTCTAGTAAGCTAATTTGCATCGACAAGCGCCACACTTGTAAAATGAGCTTGCATCGTCGAACTAATGGCAACAACACAGCTGCTGTGTCATTATTGGTTGGTCGTCGACGGTAAAGCATATTGCATTGGTCCGAGAATGTCGATACTTGGTGCTTGAAAATCCATCAGTCAAGGCTACCGGCACTGTGGTGGCAGAGGTTTTAGCTGGCATCGATTTTTCAACTCTCTTTACTTATGAGCTGTTATACCTTATCGCTTTCCTCGAGCATGAACATTCCACTGTGTTCTCCACTGTACTTTATAGGCCATACACACATCACAGTGTGACGCATCGCGGGTCCAGTTTTTTTCGCAAGCATGCATTGAGTTTTAATCGAGTAACGCATTACAGTTTTACTGCTATGCTGTAGACAACTGGCCATGCCATTCATTCTAAACAGGCAACACCTCTGTGGTTGATGCTAGCAGTATTCCAGATGCTCTGCATGTCATTCTTATTAGTTACATTTACCGGAATTTCTTTGACCTCCTCCTTGTTCCTGCAAATTGTTCTGAGACATCTTCACTGCTTTGGACAAAACGGTGGACTGATAACGTATTACAAGAGGTTTTAGAATAGTTTTAACCGGCGTCGTGAGACTGAATTCGTTGTCCTGTTTATCGCCCTAATGTATGCTCAAAGAAATATTATTGTTACACAGTTGTGAATTCAATCAGAATCCTAGAGGAAAATATGCAGCAAAGTATATAGGTAACCGGATTTCTTGTGTTCTTCATATGTATCTTGCAGGTGAGGGGCGAGTGAGTAAATGGATTCTAGTCCTGGTTAATAGTCGGGATATAAAGAGATTTTCACCCAATTATTATCGACTCGCGAATGGCCGACTGTTCTCTATCGGATTGGCATAGCTAGCTGAAAGGGAAGATGACTATGAGTGAGCATACAGTGATGTGTTTCCGAGCATTTCACAGCTTGCAGATAGTTGGCCTGCTGGAGTAAGTGTGCTATGAATAAACAGGCAGATAAAGGAAGAGTCAAAGGCTGGTAAGATCGAAGGGGCGAGATGGGATGGCGACGAAAACGGAACCGGTGAAGAGAAGGAGGAGGCCAACGATGATGAGGAGGAGAGGAGGCAGTAAAGAAAACTGTAAAATTAGTGAGAATGGATGTGGTGGAGATGAATCCTGGGGAGGTGATGGAGGGGAGTGATAGTGAGAATAAAAGGAACAAGTGAGAGGGGATGGAAATGGGAAGGGAGGTAGAGGAGGGGACAAATATTGGGTCGGAGGCGAATAGACAAAGAAGGAAGCAGATGGTTGCTATCTGGGCTGAGAACACCTCAAAACAACTATGGGAAGAAGCTAGGGTATGATGGAGACCTCCGTCATTAGCACATATCTGCACACACTCCTCCATTCTAGTATGTGTTTATGCCCACAAACTCAATTACATGGTATTTTAGTTAATGTCTTTTACATTCAGTTAGTTTCACATTTTTTCTCATGATTTGGAGACTCTCTCCTCTTTATATACCTTACTTTGAGCTGCTTGTTGCAGATGTGCATACATCTGTGAATGCAATCCACGACGCTGCAATTTACACTACATCAACAGAGGAGCATTATTAGGCTTTGATTGACGTTGAACTCAATGCTTACCACTGCTTGCAAAGCAACTAATTCTTCCTTCGGCAAAGCCTACATTTAAACAGTAATTTATGTAATTTTTTGGATAATAGTTTTGCTTTTGCAAAATCGGGAAGGAATGGCACGTAGTCGCATCATCAAGGCACCTGAAATGGCCTCAATTAGCAAGTCCATGTGGGGTGTTTATGTTGCCAATCACACAAAGCAAAATTGAGGAACTTGTCAACATTTACTCATTTCGCGGCTTACATTGCAAAAATTGGTGCAATTGGCCTTGCATTTTTAAGCGTAAATTAAAAAGCTGCGAATCTCAAAGCCACCGCCGCCATTCTGAACCCCAACATCCACTTTCATTACCAAACAGCACTGCTTCATTCTCAATTATTACCTTATTCAATGCAGTAATATATGCATGCAATGCTCAGTAATCGAACACTGTGCAAGGGAATGTGATGATGCGATGGGAAGTGACACGTCAAAACAGCACATATAAGCGCGCAAGTGTAGTATGGGCAAACAGAGAGTAGGAGGATGAAGTAAAGCAAAAAACGGACAGGTAAAATGAGCCAGCGAACCCCGGTGCTCTACTACTGTCACTTTTGTGCGCACTAACCCAGATCGACGTAGCACAACCTTAGTGGTGACCAAATCCACGAGTGCTAACGCAGCATCGTCGCTGGCGGTCACCCTCTCTTTACCATTTATAATTCAACCCCCAACTTTTGTTACTAACAGCACATTCAATCACTTCTCTCTTCTTTTAC
This sequence comes from Taenia saginata, assembly GCA_001693075.2. NCBI lineage: Eukaryota > Metazoa > Platyhelminthes > Cestoda > Cyclophyllidea > Taeniidae > Taenia > Taenia saginata. The sequence goes on along the minus strand of LWMK02000290.1, from coordinate 48,081 downwards.
TCCTTCCAAGCTACTTGCCATTGCGTGCTAATTTATAATCTTTGTAAACCTTCATTAAAGCACTTCTTCCATTAAACGCAATCGCACTGTGGTGCGCCCACTCTATCATACTAAGGACAGGACCTCGCTGCTTATCAAAGGCCAAGATAGGTTCAGGAATCATGAGAACCGAAGCAAACTACATCATTCTAAAATGTGTGTTAAAGTTATGAAGCTACATTGTTAATCAACTTCCATCCATCCATCGTAGCACATTTCCATTTGACAGTAATGGGCACTTTTGGCAAACATAACATCACAAGGTAGCTAGACATTTATTTACCTTGCTCAAATCCACCGATGCATCTGCTTGCATAAGTTTTTTGGCTATAGTTAGTTACTTCTTGATTGGATACCATTTTTATCATAGACGGAATCGGGATCTGGGAGCACTGCTGCCTTCTCCAATCTGTCACGTCGTCCCGGTGTCAGCACTGATTATATCCTTGTCAATGCGCTGCATGAAGAGTTGCTAGACGGGTAGGAAGAGTTTGTAGTATGAGTCTGAGTAGCAGAGATCAGGGCAACGCTACCTTGAAGAGTGACCCATGAAAGAGGCGCACAAACGTCAAAGAGGCGCATTTGCATTCCACAAATTCATCAATCTTCTTGGAATTTATCAGCCCCAATTCTTTCCCTCTACTTCACAGGTTAAGTCAGCATCGAGGGAAGCATACGATTGAGTGCAGGAAAACCAATACTTGGCCAGAAGCTTGTCCAAGTCATTGTACTTTAAGGTTCGAGCTAACCAAATTTAGAGAGTTGTGCATTTGAGCATTTGATGAAACTTTCGCTTGAATCTGGAAATAAACCTTTGTAGCACATAAAACAGAATCACTTGCATTAACTTACATTATTTAAAAAAGCTGGGGAGAAACGGGTTCTTAGGCAGCATTTCTAATGCAAATTTTAGCGCATTTAAATAAACGACAAATTGCCTGATTTGTCGTTAACCTTTGTTATGTTTCTTGTTAATTTTCACTGCATTTTATGCGGCTGCTGAAGGTCTCGCCTGCTAATCATACTTCAATCTTGAGCACCTTCGTGGCTGTGTTTTCAAATATGACGCGCGTAGGCTAGGGTAGGAATAAACGTGTTGTGTTTCTAGTTATTCTGCTAATAAGGAGAAAATATTTTTAGCTCAGACCTTATAACCCATCTTAGCTTTCGTTGGCTGGACACATGAATGCGAACTCACAGTGCTGACGGTGACCCTTCGAGTGCTGCAGAATGCAGTATTTGTCATGTCACCCTATGCTTCCAACTAAATTGGCGCATGCCTAAGAAATATTGTCTTCTTCTTTAGACAAGAGCTAGGAAGTGGTTCCCTTAAACACACACTAGTAGCTCACAACTTCGGAGAATATGCAAATTGAAAACTCAATGTTAATAGTGCTTGGATTTTTGATAACACCACTGACAACACCATGAACTACAGTATTTACTTTCAGCACCAACGTCATTGCCTCTTTCTTTAGCAAATAGAATAAGAATTGATTGTAAGAAGTGGCACTAATGTGCGGAGAGCAGTGCGGAAGAGGAAAGATTATCAGAGAATAAGGAAAGTAAAGTAAAGGTGCCTGAAGCATGGCAAAGTGCACCATTGAATCCGAACATTCCACTTCCGTCACCATTGTGCGCACCAACCCAGAACAATGTTGAATAACCTGAACTGAGTGCTTAGATCCAAGGTCACCTACGCAAGATTGTCGCTGGTGCTCATTCTTTCCAGGTCAATTCCTATCTAACTCTCAGCCTTCCCTAGCCCAATACATATTCTTTTACTCCTCTTTCCTGTTCTACCATCCCAGCCACTTCCCACAAATCACTAAGAGTGTCTAGTGTTACAGAAAGTTCACTTCGATCTCAGATAGGGAAGCACCGCTTTCCACAGTCGCTAATGCGCACCTCAAAATGGTCACACCACTCAAACCGATGGCAGCGTATCGCATTTTACTGAACACCACGAATTCAGGCTAATCATATGAACCCACCCGAAGCGCACCAGGAGAAAGTTCTTGCGCTTACACATCGGTGTCTCTCTCCCGACTAATTGGTGTTAACCTCTAGCAGATCATCGACTTCTTACTGGCTATGTGCCTTNAATGGAAGAGCATTTTTGCTCACGATTCTCACTTTAAACTCTAACTTATGTGGGAGCATCGGCATGTGGCTGAGCATTAACAGGTAGCTAAATGCGTTCGTTGAAGCAGTACTAGCTAGGAACAGAAGAGCAAATCATCCACACCATTTGTGCTGTTAAGGCTACCGCAAATGCTACNATAGGTAGCTAAATGCGTTCATCGAAGCAGTACTAGCTAGGAACAGAAGAACGAATCACCCACACCATTTGTGCTGTTGAGGCTACCGCAAGTGCTATAATCACAGCATCAGCAGTACTTGGAAATGCTCCTATGCCATGCAGTTCGTACTGCATTAGTAGTTCACAGCCTTTCGTATGATTTTGTCATTTGCACCTACTCGCAGTCAATGGCTTATTTCTCCAATTATAATCAACCCAATCTTTTAATTCGTCTACCCCTCCTGTTCAACTCCCTTCAATTCCATGCATTGCATACGCGTGGTGTCGCGTCGGATTGCACCATATTTTACCTTTGCATATGCGCCCATGACCATAGATTTTACTATTAACCCTTGCATGGATGGTTATCAGCCTCTGAATATTCGCCTTCAGAAATGGAATTAGTCTAAAATTTTATCCACAGGCGGTCATTGAATGCACAAACAATTTTCAAACCAAAGTGACTTCTCTGTTTCTTTGAGTCGCAAATTTAAGGCGTTACACTTTCTTTATTCTAGCATAGGCTGTATCTTCAGTAAAGATGGCTATCCTAAGGGCTTGCCTTGGGATAGCTCACGCTAATGCTGAAAACCCATACTTACTATCATGCTGTGCAAAATAAGCCAGGTTAGTGTCACAAATCCTATCATAAACCAAGTCTGATTGGCAGACCTACACTTCGACAAATGCTGGCTCAACCATTCTACATGGTACAGATATTTTCATGCCAAACCACATAAATTCGTGCTGATGGTGCCACATGATTTGCAATGAACCGTATAATTGTAATTGTAAGTACCTCGATCGCTATAAGGAGCAATCTCGAAATTTCCAGTTGCTCAGTTCTGGTGGCAATACCGCTGCGGTTGCATACGGTGTGCGCCGGGCCATCCTGTACATCTGGTGACATGAACACAGCACAGCATTTATGAGTCCAGTGAGGCAATGTGGTGCTGCTCAACACTACTGCTAGACAACGCGCCCCGCTTGCTCCTGATGCATTCCTCCCTCTATTCCTTCTATCTTTTTATGTCACCCTATTTCCATCCAGTCATTCAACCCATTTGGCGCTCGTCCTAATTGATGCGTTGTTTGTTGCAAAAATTGCACAATTTGTGACACAGTTTGCTAGGCACTGCTTAAATTTCCCTCGCAATTTGTAGACCCTATTGACCAGAACTACTGGCAACCTGTAAGTAGCGGTTGTGATGACAGATGAGTCGAGGCTCTACGTTTGTTAGTCTAATCAACTTAATGATCAACTAACCAACCACCTACTGTTGTAGAGGTGATAGTAGTACCTGCACTTAATGTGTCAGCAGGGCCAGTTTGGGGTAAGATGAGTTGCGCCTGTGATGCTGAGTGTCTGAGTGTAGTTGTGCATTCCCCATTGCTTCCAATCTGTAAAATTTGGCAAGATTATTTTGCTAACTATTTACTGTCACACTAGATTCTACACGAAAGATTTCAGGCTCGAATTTTACTAAATTCAGAACACCCTCTCTAGTTCCTCTCCACAGACTGATAAGTATTCGACTTACACTTTTCCAACCTCCATGCGCCCTGACGCTTTGTGCTTATAAGTGTCGGGTAAAGACTGGAATTGGGGGGTAAGTTTTGCACTGGAATGGTCTTGAACGCAGCACCGACGATTCAAAGCGTGAGCTTAGCTTTCCACTGTTGCTTCAGCATTAAAAATGGCCCAATATGATGGAAGGGTCATCCTTGTATTAACCGCCTTCTAAGTAAAAGTCACGTGTGCAGACCCCAAATGGCTTGATCAGAACATGATATCTCTAAAATTCAGCCGTGTTTGCACAGGTGCGCAAACATTGTTTGTTGGCGCAATAAATCTATCAAAATATTTTATGCAACATGTCTCCAATTGCTCGATCGCGTCTAAAATTATGAAAACATTACCTCCCACTGCAATCAACTAAATTATATTGCATATTCTCTTAGAGCAATTAGTTATGTTTTTTGGTTTGTAAAGCAGTCAATGACAGTTGATCACACACCTGTCAGTCATTCTGCTACATCAGAAATGGGCTGGTTCCAGAATGTATTCCAGACGATCGGTGCACAGTTGATAATCTACCACAGTAGACTTCCCATTGCTGGAGAACTTTGAGAGGGACCTCAAATATGATCACAGTGAAATAAGGTAGGCTCAGGTATAAGCTATAATCATGATAAGTCAAGGCCCTTAAAGGGAATGAAAAGTGCAAGGGGTGAGATCAATGGAAATGCTGCATTGGGTGATTTTAAATCCTATTCCATCTCAAATGCAATTTAAAGGGGCCTCTGTGTGGTCGATCGCGCAGAGCGAACAGACGCGTTGTGAACACACATTGAATGCTGAAGTTAGCTATAGAAGCCTAAGTGTGAGTAGGATGTCATGTGGTTGGTATGGTTTCCCTACAGACTCACGAAGCTCACTCAATCGACGGTCTCCATTCCAGGACAAGTTTCACCACTCGTTTCCAGTCTTTCTTCAACATTTACAGGCAAAAGGCATCAGAGCGCATGGTGGTGGATAAAATTCATAGGTCCGTCTTGTTTTCATTAGAAGACGGCTGTCGCACCTGTTACGCAAAAAAGCAAATGCCGTAAGGTTTAAAATGCAAGTCAGAAATATGAAATATTTCTAGAGATTCATAAAATACATTAAAAACTAATTAAACGAAACTGAAAGAAGTTGAGTCCTAAAGCTTTTGTGGACAATCAGGTAAAAATCAAAAGAAGCGGAAATATTCCCAAACAATCAAATAGAGTAAAATAAGACATTATACAGAAGTAAGTAGAAACGGTTAGCACAACGGGCAAAGGGTTGCAGTGTAGAGAAAATAGAGAAACAAATAGAGATTGATCAAACGAAAATTTCAAAGGTTGAGGAAGTAAACAAACCACACATGCAAAAAATATGGCAATGAATATAAACATGCAGTAATGCTAACCTATAGCAAAATTTGGATGATGGATTGGAGAAAATAGTGTGGAAGACAGGCGGATTACCACAAGTAGCAGCAGCAGCTGCATCAAGATTTCGATGTATTGGAAGAGGAGGAGGTTGACGAGTTGGAGAAGAGGACGTTAGTGCATATCAACTATGAGTAAGTGGGAGGGTGAAGGAGAGCTAAGTAGGGATTGCAAAGTATAGGGTTAACTGAATGTGGTGCGGTAGTAAAAAGGCAAAAATAAGATTGAACAAAAGGATGGAGGAGTGTGGCTTGAGAGAACGTGGCGCACTGCCAACAGCACTGAGCAATGTCTACCAGTGACGCTGGGTGACGCCACACTCGCTCACTCACTTCACAAATGCCGTGTAGCGGTCTTGCTTCTAGCTGTGGAGGGTGGCTTGTCACGCACTGTATGCAGCTGAAGCAGCATTACCAGTAGTGGTAGCAGCAGTATCATTGGGAGAGTAGGAGGAAAAGGTGGGAGGAGAATCTTGGCGCATCTCGATTTCAACAACGTGGCAGCCGAGGGAGCTGCTGCAGAGGGAGTACAGGATATACCTGGAGATGAGGGTGTAGAGTGAGACACCGAGAGCGGGAGGGTTAACAGGAAAGTGGGTAGAGAGAGGTGGAGAGTGCAAAGTGGTGGGATAGGGAGGCATAAGGCGGACAGGAAAAGGGAGAGCAGTGCAGTGTGAGAGAGCGTGGCGCGTTGGCAACACCACTGAGCAATGTCTATCAGTGATGTCGGGCAGCGCCACACTCTCCCACGTATTGTCTACTCCTTCATCACGAATGTGACCCAATTTGAGCTCTGCCTCTGTTTATGTACTTTATTCCCACCAATATTTTTCAACGCCCCTGCATTTTGCTATCTCCAAACTGGTCTTCTCATTGGTTGACCTCAATGTCTGTTTTACTTTACGTTGACAGTGGTGCCTGTTTTGTTGATAATTTTGGGTTATTCAGATTACCATTTCAATTATTGGAGATTTTGCAGCAGGCTCTGTCCGAATCCTCCCAGCTTAAGTATTGAAACTGTAGAATTTCCTTCTATATGGTAGGTCGGCATGAACAATACGCTCTCTGCACACCATTTATTTCGTCTTGCTCCTGCTTCATTTCAACCAGGCATCACACTATTTTGCTGATCCCTCCCGTATGGCAATGCGTATGCGAATACGATTCGCTCTGTAGACAATGTGACACCGCGCCGACTGACCCAATAGTCTATGGTGGATTTGGCTATCGTTCCGTCGTCTGCACAATACATCTTTACGCCAAGATACACGCCACTGCTTATGGCAAAGACTGAAACTATTATTCAAATTGTGATACCGAGGAACTGCAGGGTCCTCTCCGATTATCATGCTCTCTCATCAAACATGCATGAGATTTTCAGCTTGGACTTATGTATGCATCTGCGCTGTTAAAGATTGTTTCCGATAAGAGCAAACACACTTATCAGAGTTTTCATCGGCCACCGAAAATATCGTGTTCACACTTTACCCATTTTTCGAAACATTGCAAAATCCTGTGGGGTATCGGATGTCCATTAAATGGTTTACTTTACTTTCAGCTGCAGTGGCAATCCGATATGGTGAAAGAAATGATGAAGGCAACCACTGCAAGTTGACAACAGTGACTAGAGCTTTGAAGTTGCCAGCGGAATGAGCTACCTCCACTCAGTAAAACCTCCTTGCAAGAACCATCAAAATTCACTAACAAAAACAATGTAACAAATGGATAATTTCAGATTTAAGTGTTTATAGATAGCAATGATGCAGGCAGCTCAAAGGTCCTGCTTTTCAACAAACATACCAGTTTATATGTTTTCCTGTACTAATTCAACATTCGATATTGAGGCAGTGAGAATATTTGCCGCGAGATCGTAGCATGTCTAGGCAGAATAAAAGTTTGGGCGAACCTAGTGAGGCTGTGTTGCTGCCTTCGTTTGATTCGGTCAAATATCAAATGGTTGCCAGAGCTTTGAATTTCTACCCCCTTTACCGCTTGCTACAAACTAGAGGGCAAAAGAGCAAAGGCCTGCGACTTTAGGAATTGTGTTCATCGCCAGCTTCAAAAAGACTCTTTGGAATTGCTAAATGGTCGCCAGTTGGAATTGTATGCTGGTAGACTTTTAAGATGCTCGTGTTTCCATTTTCTTAACCAAGCTAAGCAAGTTCTGCCATTTTGATAGATTCTTGCCTGTGAAGTACACTTCCACCCTCGTGGTATGCTTTGATCCTGGTCCTATTCATAGTTGCCCTCCCACTCAAAACATGGCCTCTAGCACATGGATGCGGCCCATCCGATTGTGGTGCGTTTATGTTTTAAAGGGTCTCCGATGGTACATGGTTCGTCCCACTAAATTGTGTTATGCCTTGTCATCTTGTTTCATAAATGCATCTATGGGCCCATCTCCGTAATGTCTCTACAAACCTCCTGGTAAACCTTCCCTTTCATTCACTACAGAATCTTCATTAAAGGGCTTTCTATTCAATAAATAAGGAAAGTAAGTCACCGGTGGGAACAGCTTTGGCATCGGTGTGGACCTGGCTGTAGTTAGGTGGCAACAAGCAATGCAATTCTAGAAATCTACTTTGTTCATTGCAAAACCTGTGCCTTTCTCTATGACTTCCAACCGACCTTACTGACATCACATTTACATCATTGCTGCAATCAGCCGCTTATTTCTTCTCCATGTTCACAGCAAAATTGCTTCCAATCTTGCGTGCTTGCAATGTACCAAGAGTAGTATGAGCCTTTCAACGACTTGTTCATCCATTTGCTCAGGTCCATCTGCTGTGTGAGCATTAATTGCCAGAGAGCTTGACATCACCTAGTTTGTCAGTTCCGTCTTCCTCGCCTTGTCTGCCGGCACGTGTACAGAACGCCATGCTGTTTCGTCTTTTTTGGCGATGCCAAAATATATGTGCATTGCGACAAAGAGCAAAGCATGACGTGGCAAAAGGAAAGTTAAAACAGCAGCTAGACGATTACGAACAGAATGGAGGGACACCCTCTGCCCCCATTTGTCACGCTTCCAACACGTGACATGCATGATTCTTGTCGAGGAATTACGAACAGCTGCTAGGCGTTACGATGACACCGGGACAGGGGTTCGAATATCAATGATTAAGGATGCAGAGTTCCTAGGCGAAAAAATTTATTTTTGGGTGACATTCAGCAGCTTCAAAGGTAATTAGAATTTCCTCCACCAATGTAGTGGAGCATTATTGAGATGTGCAAGCAAATGAAGACACAATTCGAGTAGGGAATTGAGGTGTATTTTGTGAAGCGGCAGTCCAAATCAATAATACGGCACTCTCAAAGGTGTAATTTCTCGCAGTGATCTCAGCTTTATTGGTTACCTTGTGTAAAACTTTGATTCGAGTTGTAGCTGAGTGTAATCATTTCCTGTAGACATGCCACTTGATTAACTTCGCAATCGCATGCAATTCTACCACATTGGCAAATGTAGCTTTCTACCATACACATTGAATTAAGGAGTATCCTAAGTGGAGGCACGCGTTAAGGTGGGTGGTAGGCATACACAGAATGATAGGGAATTGTTTCAACGTTTGGATGATTGCGAACCATCTTTGGTTGTTTCGTCACTTTTATAGGAGATGTCGCATGAAATTAGGATCATGAAGTCACTATTTTTCACACCACACCCGACCAAATGTAAATAAATGCACCAAGAGCAAGGCGATTGTGCTTTTAAGTCCTACGCTCATCACTGCAAGATCAGACAAACGAAGCTGCTGAGGTTAAGAAGAGAAGTTGGAAGTTACAGAAGAAAGCGTCTGCTGCAGTTGGCCCGATCGGGTGGGACGCGCGATGGAGGACTTCAATTACACGGTTTATGAGTTCTGCACGAAAGGGGTTATTAACTAGCAAAATGACATTAGCCTCGAAGAGTTTCAAGTTGACAGAATGACAGAGTAATGCTGACGTCTCTAAGTTCACAGTAAGCACGTACAGTCCGGGCTAGTACTTGAGTAGTATAAAAGAGTAAGCGATAATGCTAAGTTGAGTGGATTTTAAATTTGTACTGCGTAAAGGATACAAAATTGTTTTTAGCAAGTCGTCTTTTATCAAAGCAGGCATCTTTAGGAATTGAGATTGCCTCAATTGCTTGTAGGAGGTTGGTAAACTCAGTTTTTTAAAACACTTCTTCCTTGACATGAACTCTGTTGAATTGTGCACAGTGGTGCGATGGCTACATGGCAAAGGCAAGAGGAGGGAATTTGAAAAAAACACAAGTTTTAAAGCGTATCCTATGCACCTATCTGCTGCCACATAATAGACATATTTGTTTTGTGCAAATCCTGCACCGTGTCACCGTCCACCTTTCTTTTGCACCCACTTCTCAGCTAGAGGAGAGCAGATGGTCGCAGCAAACGCTTAACTATCCATTAAGAGAGATTGGGAGGGACTCAACGTGTTCTGTTCTAAATTGAACTGACTGGAACACAAGTCATGCTACCTTCTGGACTTGCAACCAATTGACCGTTTCACCGAGGTAATTGTGTCACGCTTCAGTTCACACTAGTGGTTCAGTCGACCGTTGCAAAGATAAGCGGCTCTGAAGCAACCCCTGGAGGTTGTTTCGTAGTTAGCGACTAAAATATTACAGTGACGATTCTCCCCATCAACAGTCGCAAGTGCGGAAGTGGTAGACGGCTGGTTACCCTGTCATCAGTGTGATGCTGTCACTGCTTCCTTCCACTTCATTGTGCACATTTGCCGCCAAAGCCCCGATCTTTATTCTAAACGCCTTCAGAAAGCAAGGCAAAGACCTACGCACCACCAAGATTTCGTAAGAGCCTTTGAACCTGCCCCACTCAATCTAGTGAAGCTGCTGGAGTTGAAATGATCACGCGTGTCAGAATTTACTTCCTCAGCTCCATGGTTCTGATTGCAGTGAGCAAGATCTGATAAACAATTGACGGCATAAGCTCATTCCAGTTTGCCTAGCCAACTTTATCACATTTTTCAGAAACTATTGCATGCGACTTTTCTTGATAGCCTTCACTGTACGAACTGACCCGATTTGCCCTTATTCAATAACCATAAATATGTGTCTAAATGCCTACCTCCATCAACCACAATGTAACATCAGTCTTTATCAACGAGACTGCAATCATACCTACTTGGTTTCGTTGTGGTGCATGCCTCTGATTTGAAGGACGCAAATGGAGTGAGGAGAGAGGCTACCCCCAAAGCGGATGCAACTGGATGTCGTGAAATGCAATGCAGCATTTGTTTAAAGTTGTGGCTTAAAAAGACCTATTTTTATGCTTCATTTAGGGGAACAAAATAATACAGAGCTTCAGAGAGGCAGGTCGTTTCACTCACTCCTCTTTATTGACCGCGATCCAATCATCAATCCAATCATCATCGCCATCCTTAGAACCTTACCTGGATTCTGTTCACTGCCGGAAATCCAAGAATATTTTGTTGCGCGTGTCGTGCGAACCAGTTAAGCCATGGCGATGGTATGCCACCGTGGTGGGCAGTCAGGATAATGTGGTTGAGGTGCTTATTAACTTCCATTTTTATTCTCTGCGTGCCAGTAACTCTCCACTTGCAGCAAAATTACTCTTCCACTCTGCCTTGTTTGTGAATGACGCTTCTGTGTGAGTAGTGTGTTGCGGTCACAGCAAGTAGCATAAAAATTTTTCCCTTTGCTTGTATACAAGACAAATTACTTGACAATGCACTAACTCTCATCGTGACATGCATGATTCTTGTCGAGGAATTAAGAACAGCTGTTAAGCGTTAAGATGACATTAGGGCAGGGGTCTAAATAGCAACAATTAAAGATACAGAGTTCCTAGGCGGAAAAATATATTTTTGGTTGATATTCAGCAATTTCAAAGGTAATTAGAATTTCCTCCGCCAATGTAGTCGAGTAGTATTGAGATGTGCAAGCGAATGAAGACACAATTCGAGTAGGAAATTGAGGTGTATTTTGTGAAGCGGCAGTCCAAATCAATAATACGGCACTCTCAAAGGTGTAATTTCTCGCAGTGATCTCAGCTTTATTGGTTACCTTGTGTAAAACTTTGATTCGAGTTGTAGCTGAGTGTAATCATTTCCTGTAGACATGCCACTTGATTAACTTCGCAATCGCATGCAATTCTACCACATTGGCGAATGTAGCTTTCTACCAAACACATTGAATTAAGGAGTATCCTAAGTGGAGGCACGCGTTAAGGTGGGTGGTAGGCATACACAGAATGATAGGGAATTGTTTCAACGTTTGGATGATTGCGAACCATCTTTGGTTGTTTCGTCACTTTTATAGGAGATGTCGCATGAAATTAGGATCATGAAGTCACTATTTTTCACACCACACCCGACCAAATGTAAATAAATGCACCAAGAGCAAGGCGATTGTGCTTTTAAGTCCTACGCTCATCACTGCAAGATCAGACAAACGAAGCTGCTGAGGTTAAGAAGAGAAGTTGGAAGTTACAGAAGAAAGCGTCTGCTGCAGTTGGCCCGATCGGGTGGGACGCGCGATGGAGGACTTCAATTACACGGTTTATGAGTTCTGCACGAAAGGGGTTATTAACTAGCAAAATGACATTAGCCTCGAAGAGTTTCAAGTTGACAGAATGACAGAGTAATGCTGACGTCTCTAAGTTCACAGTAAGCACGTACAGTCCGGGCTAGTACTTGAGTAGTATAAAAGAGTAAGCGATAATGCTAAGTTGAGTGGATTTTAAATTTGTACTGCGTAAAGGATACAAAATTGTTTTTAGCAAGTCGTCTTTTATCAAAGCAGGCATCTTTAGGAATTGAGATTGCCTCAATTGCTTGTAGGAGGTTGGTAAACTCAGTTTTTTAAAACACTTCTTCCTTGACATGAACTCTGTTGAATTGTGCACAGTGGTGCGATGGCTACATGGCAAAGGCAAGAGGAGGGAATTTGAAAAAAACACAAGTTTTAAAGCGTATCCTATGCACCTATCTGCTGCCACATAATAGACATATTTGTTTTGTGCAAATCCTGCACCGTGTCACCGTCCACCTTTCTTTTGCACCCACTTCTCAGCTAGAGGAGAGCAGATGGTCGCAGCAAACGCTTAACTATCCATTAAGAGAGATTGGGAGGGACTCAACGTGTTCTGTTCTAAATTGAACTGACTGGAACACAAGTCATGCTACCTTCTGGACTTGCAACCAATTGACCGTTTCACCGAGGTAATTGTGTCACGCTTCAGTTCACACTAGTGGTTCAGTCGACCGTTGCAAAGATAAGCGGCTCTGAAGCAACCCCTGGAGGTTGTTTCGTAGTTAGCGACTAAAATATTACAGTGACGATTCTCCCCATCAACAGTCGCAAGTGCGGAAGTGGTAGACGGCTGGTTACCCTGTCATCAGTGTGATGCTGTCACTGCTTCCTTCCACTTCATTGTGCACATTTGCCGCCAAAGCCCCGATCTTTATTCTAAACGCCTTCAGAAAGCAAGGCAAAGACCTACGCACCACCAAGATTTCGTAAGAGCCTTTGAACCTGCCCCACTCAATCTAGTGAAGCTGCTGGAGTTGAAATGATCACGCGTGTCAGAATTTACTTCCTCAGCTCCATGGTTCTGATTGCAGTGAGCAAGATCTGATAAACAATTGACGGCATAAGCTCATTCCAGTTTGCCTAGCCAACTTTATCACATTTTTCAGAAACTATTGCATGCGACTTTTCTTGATAGCCTTCACTGTACGAACTGACCCGATTTGCCCTTATTCAATAACCATAAATATGTGTCTAAATGCCTACCTCCATCAACCACAATGTAACATCAGTCTTTATCAACGAGACTGCAATCATACCTACTTGGTTTCGTTGTGGTGCATGCCTCTGATTTGAAGGACGCAAATGGAGTGAGGAGAGAGGCTACCCCCAAAGCGGATGCAACTGGATGTCGTGAAATGCAATGCAGCATTTGTTTAAAGTTGTGGCTTAAAAAGACCTATTTTTATGCTTCATTTAGGGGAACAAAATAATACAGAGCTTCAGAGAGGCAGGTCGTTTCACTCACTCCTCTTTATTGACCGCGATCCAATCATCAACGTGGACAATGATCGCCATCCTTAGAACCTTACCTGGATTCTGTTCACTGCCGGAAATCCAAGAATATTTTGTTGCGCGTGTCGTGCGAACCAGTTAAGCCATGGCGATGGTATGCCACCGTGGTGGGCAGTCAGGATAATGTGGTCGAGGTGCTTATTAACTTCCATTTTTATTCTCTGCGTGCCAGTAACTCTCCACTTGCAGCAAAATTACTCTTCCACTCTGCCTTGTAGGTGAATGACGCTTCTGTGTGAGTAGTGTGTTGCGGTCACAGCAAGTAGCATAAAAATTTTTCCCTTTGCTTGTATACAAGACAAATTACTTGACAATGCACTAACTCTCATGCCACACCATCGAAGCCTTTGTACTAGGCGCCAGTTGGAAACCGTCGATTAAATGAGCTTCGTGGGCCGGTAGAGAGGCGATGCCAGCCAAATGTCACCCTATCCACTCTTAGGCTTCTATAGCCAACTTTCGAATTTTTAATGTGCGTATACTCTGTGTCGATTCGCTTTGAGCAATGGACCGCGCAGAGACACTTTAAAAAGCATTTCGAGATGGCATAGTCCATGGAACCAGCCAATATAGCACTTGCATTCTAGTCACCCCTGCATTTTTAATTCTCTTTAAGGATCTTGACTTATCATCGCGACCGCCTTTACCTGAGCCTACCTTATTTCTCTTCGACCATGTGTGAGGTCCTTCTCAAAGCTCTCTGACAATGGGGAGCATACTGTAACAGATCGTCATCTTCGCAACGACCATCTCGAATACTTTTTAAACCAGCCCATTCCTGATGCTTCAAGGTGCTGACAGGTGTGTAGACAACTGTTAATAATTATTAATCCAAACACATTGTTAAAGAGAATTTACAAATTAATAAACGTGACTCCAATTGGGGTGTAATTTTATAGTAATTTTAGACGCGATTACGTCATTAAAAACATTTTGCTTACAGATTTTGGTAGATTCATCACGCCAACCGGCAAAGCTTGCGCAAGTATGTAAACAGAGATAAATTTTGGTAATGTCACGTTCTAATCGAACCATTTGGGGTCTACTCACGTGACTTACTTAAAAGGTGGTTGAGACACAGATGTCTATCCCATCACAGTTGTTTGTGTTTAAAGTTGAGGCAACAAACAGTGAGCTGAGCCCACGCTTTGAATCATCAATGCTGTGTTTGAGACCATTCCAATGCAAAACTTACCACTCACTACCAGTCTTTACCCAACACTTACAAGCACAGAGCGTCTGTGCGCATAGAGGATGGAAAAGTGTAATTCGGTCTGATATCCCTCAAAGTCGGCTGCCACATCTGTTGGAGACAATAGCAAATCTCACAAGGTTCGACTGTCGAATTGAGAATGAGGAATAATTAGCAGTTTGTAGAGAGGGACTAGAGAGCGTTTACCGAAACCTGATATCCTTTTTGTAGAAACTATTGTGACAGTATGTAATTAGCACAGTAATCCTGCCAACTTTGGACTTTTGGAAGCAATGAAGAATGCGTAATTACACTCAGGCACTCAGCACCACAGGCGCATCTCATCCTACTCTCTTCCAAACAGTCCTCCCCCCTTCACTCCCGTTGACAAATGAATGCTTTTACAGGTAGAGATTGGATATAAGTACTATTTTCCTCGCTTCAGCACTAGTTGGTTGGTTAGTTAAATAAGGGATTGAAACGAATATCAAACGTGGAGCCTTGTCTCATAAGGCCTCACAACTGCTGCATCCAATATGCCAGTAGTTCTGGTCAATGAGGTCTACAACTTGAAAAGGAAATTAAAATAGTGCTTAGCAAACTGTGTCACGCGAAGTCGTGTAATTTTTTCAACCAAATATCGCATCAATTGGGAAGAGTGCCAACTGGGTTAGATGATAGTACGAGAATAGGGCGGCATAAAAACGATGGAAGAAAAAGAGAGAGAAATGCGGCGGGAGAGATCGTGGCGCGTTGTCTATCAGTAGTGTTGGATAGCGGTACATTGCCTCATTGAATTCACGAATGCTGTGTTGAGAGCCTGTCACCAGTTGCAGAGGATGGCTTGGTGCACACTGTGTGCAAACGCAGCAGTATTACCACCAGAACTAAGCGACTGGAAATTTCGAGATTGCTCCTAAAAGCAACTCAGTTACCTAAAATTACATTGGTACGGTTCAGTGCAAACGGTGTCGCGCCGTCAGCACTTACTTATGTGGTTTGGCATGAAAATCACTGTAACGTGCAAAATGGTTTAGCCAACAAAGACTTGATTTATGGCAGGGATTATCAATCTAACCTGGCATATTTTGCAAGACATGATGGTAAGTGAAGATTTTAGCACTGGCATGAGCTATCTCAACTCAAGCCATAAAGATAGCCATCTTGAATAAAAGTAGAGCTAAGGAAAGAATAAGGGAAGTGTGACGCCTTGAGTGTGGGACTCGAAGAAGTGATGTCACTTTGTTATGAAAATTGTTAGTGCGCCTCATGGCTGCATATGGATAAAATTATAAACTAACCCCATTTCTGAAGCCTAATTCTCATGGGCTGATGACCATCCAAGCAAGCGTTAAAGGTAAAATCCACGGTCGTGGGCGTATGTGCAAAGGCGAATTGTGGTGCAATCCGACGCGACACCACGCGTATGCAATGTATGGAATTGCAAAACATCGAACAGAAGAAGCAGATAAATTAACAAATGGACTTGATAAAAATAGAAAATATTGGCCTTTAATCGTGATTAAGTTCAAATGGCGACATCATACAAATGGCGACATCATACAGAAGGCTATGAACCAATGGTGCAGGACAAATTTTATGACAGGCGCATTCGCAAGTGACGCTGCTGCTGTGATTATAGTACTTGCGAAAGACTAGTCGGTGCAAATTGCGTGGATGATTTCTTCTTCTTTTCGTAGCTAGTACCACTTCAACAAACGCATTCAGTTACTTGCTTATACCTAGCCACATCTCTATGCTCCCAAATAAGCTGAAGGTTGAAGTGGGACGCTTGAGGATTAATTTGTCTTCCATTGTGCCAGGCCACTTTGGCAGCATAACCGATTCCAGCCTTGTCAGTGAGTATCATGCAGAGCGGCAAAGTAGCGGAATAAAGGTTGTAGAATCAGCTCTAGTGAGGAGAATCGCGAAATGCACCACGCAGTAGAGCAAAATTGGTAAAGGCAGAGACGGCGAATGGAAAAGTGTTGATCTACTAGAGGCTACTATAATGTAGACGGAAAAAAGGCACCAATGCGTAAGCACAAGGACTTTCGTTCAGTGCACTTCAGGTGGTTTTATAGGATCACCTCGGAATTGTGGTGTTCAGCAAAAAGCGAAATCCTGTCATCAATTTAAGTAGTGTGACCATATTAAAGTACACATTCGCGGTTGTGGAGAGCAGTGTTTCATTATCTGAGGTCGAAGTGTGCTTTCTTTAACACTAGACGAGGATCAAAGAAGCTATGCTTTAGAATTGCTGTAATGGCTAGAAAAGTTGGGAGTTAAGTGGTGATTGACATGGAAGGAATGAACGCCAGTGACAAAACTACTTAGATGCTCTTGGATCTGGGCACTTCACTGAGATTATTTTACCTTGGTCTAGTTTAGTACACACGATGGTAACGGAAGCAGGATGCTTGGATTCGCTGGTACATTTTGCCACACTTCAGACTCTTTACTCTTCTGCGCCGCTCTCCGCATATTTGTATCACCTTATACACTCGGTTCTTATCCCAACATATCACATCTCTTTGCACCACACACTGCAAACTTGATCACATTCTACGGCAATTTTTGCATACGAATTTTCTAGCGTAGCTTTGAGTGGGCAAATTGGCCTGATTTGTCTTTACTGAATAACCAGAATTATGCCTAGATGTCTGCCACCATCAACCACAACATAACATCAGTCTCTATCAATGGGACTGCCATCATGCCTACGTGGTTCCCTTGTGGTGCATGCTTTCGGTTTGAAGAGCGTGAATGCAGTGAGGAGAGAGGCTACCTCTAAAGCAGATGCAGCTGGATGTCGTGAAATGCAGTGCATTGTTTTGTTTGGAGTTGTGGTTTTGAAAGACCCATTCCATGCTTCTCGAAACGGCACAAATATTTTGCAGCACTTCAGGTGGGCAGGGCGTCTCACTCACTGCCCTTCAGTGAATGTGCTCCAATCATAAACGTGGTTGATGATTGCCAACTCCAGAAGCTTATTTTAGGTCCTGCTTGTTGTTTTGTTGCGTGTGTTGTGTGGAACATCCAAGTCATGGCAATGGATAAGTCACCATGGTAGGCGGCCAAGATAATGTGGCTGAGGTGCTTACCAACTTCCAGTTTTATTCCCTGCTTGCCAATCGCTCACGCGTTCGACTTCAACCTTGGACTCATTTGGCAGCATTGAGATTGGGATAAATACAAGTTCCTCTAAAACATAAATAAACTACACTTGGACATGCTGCATCCATGTACTGGAGGCCATGCTCTAAATGTGAGGGCAACTATGAATAGGACTATAATCCAAGTATACCACGTGGGTGGGATCGTACTCTACGGGCGAGAATTTACTATGAAGACAGAGTCTACTTAGCTTGGTTGGGAAAATGGAACCATGAGCATCTCGCGTGTCTACTTGCATAAGATTCTAACGCGGAACTCTCCAGTAATCCCAAGGAAGCTTATTATGCTGCCAATAAAGACTATTTCTAAAAGCGCAAATCTGTATTCTCTCGCCATTTGGTCCGTAACTAGCAAGAAATAAGGCAGAAATTCAAAGCTGTGGCAACTCTCCGACAGTTGATTGCATCAGACGAATGCAGCCTCACAAACGCACCATTTCACTTAAACCCTTCCTTTTTTTATTGCTCACATCAATGAATTTGACGGTGCCTGTAAGGTTGATTTGCTAGCTAGAGAGGGCTCAATTCGCTGACAAATTCGAGCATTTAGCCACTTTTGGCTACCTGCTGTGGTTACCTTCATCATTTCTTTCATCAGATCTAGTTGCTACCGCAGCTAAACGTGGAGGAATAGAAGGAACTAATTCATTTTAATGGACATTTGATTATCTATAGGATGTATTACTGTCTGTAAAGATGAGTTAAATGAGAACACGATATCTTGGGTGGCTAACGAAGGCTTTGATAAGTGCGCGTTTGCTTTCATCGGACACAACCTAAATTAGCACAAACGCGGATAAAATCCTGACTGAAAATCCACTGCAAGCTTGATGAGGGAGCATGATCATTCAAAAGAACCCTCCAGTTCTTCGTTGTCACAACATAAAATATTGCTTCGTCCTTTGCTACCAGCAGTGGTGGATATCTTGTTGTATACATGCATTGTGCAGACGACGGAACGATAGCCAAATCCACCGTGGGCTATTGGGTCAATCGATGCAGTGTCACAGTGCCTACGTCGCGGATCGCATTCGCATACGTCTAGCCAAATTAGAGGGATCAGCAAAGTAGTATAATACCTAATTGGAAAAAAAGCAGGAACAAGGTAAAATGGGGAAACAGGACTACAAGTGACAACTGTTCACCAGAGGTGTAAACACTGACGTCGTGGTGTGAATAGAGCGTATCGTTAATGTCGATCTACCGTAAGGAAGCAAAGTCTATCATTCCAATACTTAGATTAGGAGGGTTCAAGCAGAACCTTCTACGAAAATCCGCAGTAATAGGAGTGGCAGTCTAAATGACTCAAAACAGTCAATAAAAACAGGCTCCAATATTAATGCTAAATAGGACGAGAAACAAGAGGGGGGATGGAATAAGGGAACAGGCATTGAGGTCAACCAATGGGAAGACAGATTTGGAGATGGCAAAATAAAGAGTCGCCGAATAGGATTGGTGGAAAAAGTATATATTCAAAGGCAGGATACAAAAAAGTTTACATTGGAGGCGAAAGAGTATGCAATATGTGAGCGAGTTTGGCGCTGCCCGACATCACTGATAGACACTGCTCAGTGCTGTTGCCAACGCGCCACCCTCTCTCACGCCGCACTCCTCTCCTTTTCCTTCCGCCCTCTTTATGCCTCCCTATCCCCAACCTTCATTCATTCAACCCCGCTTTGCACTCTCCCCTACTTTTCCACCCACTCACTCACACACGCACTCTCGGTGTCCCACGCTATGTCCACTTCTCTAGGTGCCTCCCAAACTCGCGGCAGCTCTTTCCACTGTCACGTTGTTACAACCGAGAAGCACCAAGAATCCCTCCTTCACCTCCTCTTTCTACGCCTTCTAATGATGCTATTACTGCCAGTAGTACTGCTGCGGTCGCACACAGTGCGCGCAAAGCCATCTTCCACAGCTGCAGACAAGA
>LWMK02000290.1:0-17518 GCA_001693075.2 Taenia saginata | reverse complement strand
TCATTTACGCAGGGAGTAACAAACAGATTTTATGATTGCTGACTTAAATTAACCTTCCCTTAAAAGCACTTTATGTTAAAGTTATTGACAGGGGTAAAATAAGATTATTCTTACTCCTCTCACTGCAAAACCGTTTTGACGTAAGTGACCTAAATGATTTTATCAACCTTTGACAGTGTTTATTTTCCGTTTTCAACACCTTTTAGAATAACCAAAGAAGATTGCAAGCGCTAACAGGGCCAATGCCAGTCATCATTCAGTCGTAGCGTTTGACGCATTACATTGGACAAAACTGCTGCTTTTGAATGAGCCATGATGTTACGGCGGAAATTCATGCTTCTCCGTGTTCCTTGCACCAAGAAAAGCAGAAGATATGCGGACTTATCAAACAAACACCTTCCTTGAGAAATGAAAATTAATTCGAAGGGAAGTAAAGTAGTCTTGCTTCCCACCATTTTGACATTGTTGTCACGATGATTTGAGCATGCAGTATCTTAGTCAAGTTGAGATTGGATTAAGCATTAAATGCACTAGTGGTTTTAGCCCTTTACGCGGAGTGTCTTGTAGAACTCTGAAGAAATATAAAGCATACCTTTTAGTACGCCATTTCCTACTAATTGATACTTAACAAAAGTCAAAATACTCATTGTTTTGGAAAGCTATTATGATCATGTCTGTAGAAATCATGCAAAATTAGTGTAGACCGAGGGGCGCAGAATTCAAAGAGGTGAATTTAGCTTTGGGACAGAGTTGCTGGTTTATTTACAATGAGAACAATGAGAGCATGAAGCAATTGCCACACCTACACTATATGCTGCTGATTTTATAGTTTAATAACACGTAAAACGGGCAAAGAGACTCCAAATTCTGGGTCTTATAGCTTGCAAGAGGAGGGTCTGAGTGCTGATGGGAAGCGGGCTGCCTAAAGCCAAATTTAGGTAGGCATCAGGGTTCCGCCGCTTGGATTGAGCACAGTAAGGAGTAAGTGGTGAATGAGGTGCCATAGACTGTTTAATCGTAAGAAGATCTACCTCGTTTCACCTTGAGGTGAATTAATTTTATTTAAAGTGATAAGACTTCTCGCTTGGATAACTGTGGTGACTTGCCTTGGCCTCTTATTATCCGCCACATGATAATCAAGGCCAGAGTCTCTGGTTGGAGCAGCTCTGCATAAAGTAGATAGTTTGGGCTACAATAGGGTAAGTCTTAATGAGTGCGCGGCGACTTATGGAAATTGAAATAATACAAATGTTTATGATTCTTCGTTCTGTGGTCTGTGCCTTCCGTGACTGCACCATGGATGCGGCCAAGACTATATATCTTGGAATGTCATTGAAAGGAAGGAGATGCATTTCTGAGTGAGGGCTAGAGCAAAAATTTTCCTCTAGTTTGCAGTCCATCTTGCAGAATCAGATGATGTGAAAAGCATGATGAAAGACCCAGAAAACAGTAAGGCAGAAATCTGATGTTGACTTGGTGAATTATAACTGCCCGTACTAGACCACAGGATGTCTACTTAGTTTCCCCATCGAACTGCCTGTTTGTCCTAGTTTCCAAGCTTGAGCACCGCGAAAACCTTACTGATCCCATGGCAAACGCAGAGCGAATTGTTGGCATGTTAGTGCTGTAAATCTGTTTTCGTTTGGACGAAACACAATGTGCCATGCACTATTAGGCGGACTTCAGCCTACAACTGAGTGAGGCAATGCATGACCATTGAAGACGGCGGTCATTACCCTTTCTACGCATTGATCAAATCACTAGACCCCATTTTACTTAAAGGCATTTGTTTACNTGAGTGAGGCAATGCATGACCATTGAAGACGGCGGTCATTACCCTTTCTACGCATTGATCAAATCACTAGACCCCATTTTACTTAAAGGCATTTGTTTACTTATAGTGCTTCGGTGAGCATACGTTTCCAGTAGTTTATAGAAGACTCAGACTGTAGAGATGAAGAATATATGCTACAAAAGCGAACGACGGCCATGCACGTCTTACCTCTGTGGATGCACACACGCGTTGGTCAAAGGCGACGTTTGCACTGATAGTCATGCTTTTCCGTGTAAGTTTAGGAAACCAGCATTACAAGGGATGAGTGCTAGCACATTTTATAACACCCTGTAAATGGACTTATAAAATTACTGTATTTTGGACGTTCACCTTCCGTGGCATGAGAAACATTTGAGTTATAGGTGCGAGCAAAAGCACTGATCATGAGTACAAAAATAAAGATAAAATGTGGTGTATAATATGTGGTGTAGAATGTGTGGAATATTGCATCCGTAACAGAGGTTGAATGCAATAATGACCAGTCCCACTAATTCAAAATAAACGTTTAAGAAAATCTCTTAAATCCGTAGGAATAGACTTTCTTTTAGCACAAGGCGCGCTGGTTCCCTTGTTAACCAATCATTTTTAGAATGCTCCCATAGAACGGCTGCTTAAGCAGTAACAACCGTGAGGTTATTGTTAAATTGCATTAGCAGCCATGCTTACAATATGTATATAGGTCAGCTGGTAAATAAAGTCGTGAGTCGTCAGACTAGGGTCTTACTATCCCCTTTTGAAGGCTGTACGGAACAAAAGACTGGATTACAAAGGAATTTCTTCCTTCGATGAAACTACCTACCTAATGTAGTTGCCGGTACATTTGAAGATCTGCATAATGAGCTTAGTTCCATTCTTAAATACACTTTTTAACATTAGTATAATGTCATTGATATCGTCGGCAAGTGATGGCATAGTAAATTCAATTTACGCCACGAGTGAATAAGTTCTAGCGACTTCGAATTACGCTGATACAAAAAGACAGACTAATGTGATAAATGTCCCAAAGTTAAAGTCCATTGCATTACTGTTAAACACATTGCTATCATAACGGTAAAGAACGTGGAATAAAGAAAAGTCGGTATCAATTCAGGTAGGCAGCCGCCCAAGAAGCGTTAAAGTGGTTACAGGTTTGCGTAATGGTAAAGCCACGTCGTCAAGTGACGCTCACAAATGTGGATGTGGAATCCCTTTCACGAGGCAGATAACCCTTTAGGAAGCAATTTTTAGACATTGAAAAGATGCTTCTGAGGCACAAATGCATTTATCCTATGCTTAAGCAGTAGTCCCTACATTGAAGGGCCAAGGGCCTTGGATAAATTGGTTGTGTACGTTCGAGCGTATGCTGGTTCTAAGAAGACACCAGAAAGGAGCAGTTTACCGACCCAAGCCTAAAAAGAATACTGACAAAAAGAAGGTCTAGCTACCCAGGAATCTACGTTAGCTTTTTTGATGGGGGCGCATAGCCTGTCTCTAATCCACCTTTATGAATTAAATGACTAATTGAGATGAATGACTTCGGTGAAACACATGGTATAAAATCCATGTTGTGGTTGTTACCAAACCGGAGTTCGAGGTTTGGGATGACCAACCTGATTTTCCTAATTGTAACCCATGAAATAGTTCAACATGTAAAATAGCGCTCAACTTAAGAGGCTAATGGGTTGGTACTAAATTTCGGGTTTATACATAGCTCTAGGCAAACTACCAGTAGCTTGATCGAGTGTCATACCATCGTTGACTCAAAGCAGCTGAACTATTACAATCCTAGATACCAATGTGCTTCACCAGTTTCTGGGATTACGGACAGCACTCTCTTATGGTCAACGAACGTTACAAATTACTGAGCACCAATCCAAATGGTCTTTTATGTGAGTTGCATTAGGCGTTCAATTCACTTAAAAGAATATCAAGGTTTTTGGCTGTAGTGCCGCTGATTAGACCCTAGCCTCAAGAACAAAGGTTTACTTCCCTCATAAACCAACCAATAATTAGTACTTGCAAGTCAAGCACCTGTATAGAAATCCCATCACGCAGACACTGCTAAACATAGGGCATGAGCTGACTCAACATTCGCACTTCACTTCCCCACTGCGTGCCAATCGAATCCAGTGTTTTATTTCAGTTTTGATGAGAGAGGGCGGAACCCAATAGACGTCAAGAGGACTCTAGATCGCCCATACCAATTTAATTATCACCACTTTTTTATAAACTCACGAGATTGAATCCTTGTCCCACACTGAGAACTCACGACGACTAAGAGGAGCTGCACCACCAGCATACACAAGCTTTTCTTTTTCCAGCGTGACATTGACAAAACTTGTTGCCATTCGCACCTCTAAGTTAAAGCTTAGGCCGAAATGCACAACAATCGGTAGTCGGAGAGAAGCATCAATAATCGACCTCCTACCTTCATTACTCTTAAAAGGAGCGAGGTTATGAAGGACCAAGAAAAATCATAAGGCAAAAGGAAGGAGTGGAAAAATCACGAGGTAGAAAGGAATAAGTCAACGAGGTTTCGACGGAGGGAGAACACCACGACCCTGCGTGTTGTATTGTTTTGCCTTTGTTCGGCTCAAGAAATACCCACCATCGGAAACGCGTGGAAATGAACGAATCATAGAGCACATTGCATAAAAGTGGTGATTGGCTCAAGCAGCATGACTTCACCCATCCCAGTTTCAAAAAGCTTACCACAGTCCAGAAGCTAGTTTCAAAAAGCTTACCACAGTCCAGAAGCTCGATCACTCTACTGCCATTAAAAACTTGTCCACAAAAAATAAGCACATTTGTTTACTAAAAAAGCTCCAACCCCCACTTCACCACCTTAAATTTAGCCAACTATTGCAAATTGATGAGGAACCAACAATATTGACTTGACCTCGAATCCATTTGAAAAAATCAGGATTTGACCTCGAATCCATTTGAAAAAATCAGGACACCAAATATGTTACGTTGGTAGGGAAGCCAAACACTTACTGCAGGTTCTGTTGGGCAACAGTTATCAAAACAGCAGCTGCGCCCACAAATGAACAAAGGAACGAGAAATGGATCGAATATCTTGCAAGCAGAGACGCACTGAGAAAATTGCCTTTTGGTTGCCCGCCTCCACGCACTCACTCGTCTCCATATAACTAAAGTTCGCCGCCTCATGCAGGGAGCGTCGACTGAATCGCATGCCGTCAAAATAGCCGACGAAAGAGCGCAGACTCTTTCGACCCTCCAGTCACCGCATCGTACAGAGGAGACGTTCTACCCAAACTTTGCAAGTAAGAAACAGAAAGCGAAATCCTCTCGAGGAGACGAGAGAAGTGTCTTAATGTAGAAAGGCCTCCAACTCTGTTTCAGCATTGACCAACTGCTGTTGGCGGGATGTGATTTACCTAGATCGAAATTAAGTCCCTCTATAAAAGACCTAAGTGGGACAATAGGGCAAAAAATATGGTTAGAATTTACGCTTCGGCATGATTTCTAACCTCAACGTTGGACGACTTTCACTAATGCCTGTTATTACACTCAATAAAAAGATGTATGCGCTGTGGCAAGATGTGTTTAAAACCCTAAAAAGTCAAACTTTTACACTCATCCATCGAGGTCAGCGTACAATGACTTGCTCTTATTTCTCGTAAAAGTAAAAAATGGAGCTAATTTTTATGCTGCACAATGGTTTAAGCGGCTAATTAGTATTGTTCTAGCGGTGCTTGGAACGGTTTGTTATTTTAATAATGGTGATTTTCGAAGACAGCAAACGAATTTGCGAAACACAGTTGAAAATATACAAAATGCTTGGCTTTTCCTGCTGGAGCGTCGCGAACCCTGAGTTCGACGGTTGTTTGGCTTTTTCGGTGGGGCGTTTGTTATAGGTGCGGAGGCATTGTCAACTAGCAATAAATGCGGATTTGGCGGACACACGGAATTAGCTAGTACCACCATTGGGCAACTGTGTGGAGTTGAATGATGGGTTGAAAGAAATGACTAGACGAGATGAGAACTGCGACAAGAGATCTGGTTGCCAAACGTCTTTTGATAGCATCTGTTGATGTACGTGCTGTACTTTGTATCCTTTGCCTTTGCTTAAAGATATTTTAGACTGCTGACTCTTCCACTGCCTCGTTGGCACGGCATTGAAACTTCCATCCAGTTGTCAACAGCGATCTTTAAACAAAGCGAGATTGATAGACGTATATTGTTCTGTAGATATATGACAAAAATACCAACTTAGAAATAAACTGAAACGCTTCTCCATAGAATCAAGTTGTTTAGGACGATTGTGAGGTGAAGGCACCAGCTATAAGAGTAACGATTGTTTTTTGGAGTCAAAAGTTTGTAATGTCAAGGCTAGCAAAATTTTATCGATCAAACTTAGCGTCTAAACCTGTATGTGGCTGAGTTTAGGGAAATTTTTCCAAGAATAAATGCGTAGCGACGCATCGCAGCATGATCTGGAGGCATTCGCCTATAGACTACGAGGACTTGGAGCGAATTGATTCGTCGCATCGACCTGGGGATGACTTGCTGTTGTTTCGTAATGCTTCGCAGTGGAGAATTTATGCCTTGCAAGGCAAAGACGGCAACGGCCTTGAGAACATCGCAATACCACCCTGATAATTTGCAACGGCAAAGAAAGTGTAGTTAGCAAAAAGCAGAATAAAATTGGAAAGCAGTTGAGCAGCTTTAGCGTGGGTGATAAACGTGAGCTGTGCAGAGAAATTGGAGTGTAGTAAATGCAGAGCGGCAAACTAAGAAATGGGCACCAGAATAAGCGTGGTTTGCAGTAATGCAATGGTGGCTGCTTAGAGCTTGGAAGGTGGATCTTTATAGCTGCCTACAATTGACTTCAAAACTGTTGCATTGACGTCCTAATCATGATATTGACTCTAATGCTAGACTTAGATGCCCCCTTGTGGCACCAAGTTCAAGACGAGGACAGCCTGATGGAATGTCGGCAAGCTTGCTCCTGGTGACTCTAATGCAGGCCGGTATCCAGGTAGACTAGTATGATGATGAATTTGCAAACATTCTGCAGGATAGTGAAGGCTACACTGTTAGGCTGTCATCAAAGCTACATGGGAGGAAAAGCAATTCCTGTGGCTGTCTCATTATAAATGTCCTTAACGCGCCCACCAACAGGGTCTCATAGGCCAATCGACTACTATAGCTTACCAACGACAAGTGTTACCCAAAAGTGTACTTGGGGTCAATCCAAATTGTTTGCAGCATTTAGCCTATGTCGACTAGGAATGTTTGTCATGTGTGCGTGGTGCTAGTGGTAAACATGTTAAGCTAATCCAACATGATTTAATCATGGAAGCGTTTCATTTAGCAAACACCAAAATTGGCACCAGAAATAAAAATTTTAGGAATGAGGGTTTATATCCGCGAGGACGTCGGGAAGGATAAATCAAACCGCAGAAAACATATAAACCGTAGGGTCATTTCTTGCTTCTCAGTAAACCTACATTAAAGGGCTTGTTGAATTTTAATAATTTGACGACTGTAGGAGAGTAGGGCTCTAATTTAGTTCATGAACAACTTGCGAGGACTGCGCCAGTATCGTGGATTTGCCCTGCTTGGCTTATGCGCATCTTCCCAGGCCATCACATCTGACCTCACTACAGACTTGAATCAATAAGATGCGAGATTTTGGTAAATGATGTCACATGTTTACTCTCTGGTGCGAGCCAAAACTTGGGACACAAAACCCGCATGTGAGGTAGGATACCACCTTCTTGTAGCCATTCACAGCTGCAGCACGAAGGGGAATGGAATGTGTAAATCAATGCCGGAGGAAAATCGCCCACGGAGACCTACGCATTTTCGAGGCTGGAGTGAGAAAACCTGTCATAAGGTGCTGGAAGAAAACGCGAATGCCAAAATCGCTAAAGCAATGCCTTGCTTTGCAACAATTCTAAATGATTGTGCATCCTTGGCATTTATACCCCTGCACGTAATGGTGATTTTGGGGAAAGACGTCCTTTTGTCACACATCGGCTTCTTCTTCGCAGCCACTTACTTACCCAACTGCACATTCTGTAGCACAAAGATTTGTAGAAAGGAAATAAATAAATAAGCATTTACAAACAAAACAGGTGCTTAATAATGAGAAAATAATGTATGGGTAACAAGTATTTGGTGATGGGGATTCCTTTAAAAAATCAGGCCTCATTCATTAAAACCCATCGTTACTAATATAACAAGCTACTCACAAACTACCAAGCCAATTTAGATGATCGCTCCGGTTCTGTGCAATAAAAATAGGCTTGCGAGTGGTTAAGGAAGATGGATGGATACTTATTCACAAGAATAACTTTAGATGGGCATCAAATACTTTGTAAAATTAAAAGTATGGGCATCAAATACTTTGTAAAATTAAAAGTCTTGCTTAAACATGAGGTCCAATTAATCAGATACTTCCAGCAGTGAAGGGACAGGTAAGGAAGGGAGAGTCGAATAAAATGGCAAGAGCAGTGAACGGGAAGTGGAGGTAGAGGAAAAGAGTGAAGAAGGAGATTCTGGTTAGAAGCGAGTAATTTGAGCGCAGAGAAGGAAAGGAAAAGATTTAAAGGGTGGTAGGGTAGAACGATGGGAAGCAAATGGTGGCAAGTTGGCAAGAGAGTTTTGCATAGGGAAGAGGAGAGAGTAAAGAAAGTTTTGGGTGAGATCCAGAGTTCGCGAATGGGCGCTTACCATGTCAGGGCATTTCTGCTCATTGTGTTATCACGTAGCGACCTCTCCTTGCGTTGCGAGGTTGAAGTGCCATTGCAATTGGATGAAAGTAGCATCTGTGATCAGGCGCATAAGCCATCTCATTCCAATGGCTTAAAATCCTTTACTATAGAATGAACAAGATTTTAGAAATAAGAGACCATCTTCTCTGCCTTGCCTTGCATACTAAGGCAAGTATCTTATACTGCCCTAATCTGGTAACGTTACATCAGATAATTTGTATAATCGGGATGTGAAGACTTCAATCGTATCGCTGACTAGTGACACGTCCTGTCGATTGTAAAATTATTCAATTCTTTAATGCAAATTCAACAACTCTGCAATCTCTGAACCAGTCGCCCTACTTCCTGTCACCATTGATTCCTATTGATCAAGCTGGCTAGCGTAGGTTGTCTACTGAATCTCCATTCCAGTTGTCCTGCAGGCGCCTCAATCGGTTGCATCATACCACACGATTGTCTTAACCTTCATATAAGCTCATAGAGAATTGAAATTACTCTTCTTCCGCTTTTAAGGCGAGTGCACATTTGCATTTTATAGTGTGCTTGCAATGACAACTGGAGAAGTAGGCAAAAATTTTGTACCTCTCCATAAGAAGCTAAACATGCAGATCGTCTGGAAGGACAAAAATGGACATTGGCAGTACAGTAAGCAAAAGTGCGGATGGAATGCAAATCGCGGACTTACAATAAATCGATGCGTTTTTCTCCCTTCTTGAGAGCTCAATGAAAGTGGGACTTTTTAGGTGGGATCTACGATGGCCTTAAGTAGTAAAAGGAAGTAGGAATCATGAACACTGGCATAGAATAAGGCAGGAAGCAGTAAGATAGAATGCGGTCATTAGTAAGGGTTAGTGCAATCTGATGAGCGTTAAGCATTAGCAAAAGCACAGAACACGACTAATGAATGCAGTAAGAAAGGATGCAAGCATATAGAGGGCAAAAGACATGGGTAACCGGGTTATGAGTGAAACTCGCCAAAATGGCATCGATGAAGACTAACTAGGAAGGAGGAGGAAATAGGAGGAACGTAAGTTTAGCCATAAAGGACGTCATGATACGAAAACAAAACGGGAGGTGGAGGAAGTACTAGTTTTGGTCTCACTGAGAGGCATTGAAGAAAGGTGGGCGCATAATAGTGCATCTGCAAATCTGTTAACGGTTGGACAAAATCAAGAGCATCACTGACCTTTAAGTCTTTCTCGTGAATTATGAGAGGCAAATGAATCATTACTGGAATGGTGGAGCGCAGGAGGATCAATGAGGTTTGTACGCTAGGGTAGATAGCTAAGTCTGGCCTGGCCTAGCCATGCCTTTTCTAAACTAACCTGGTTCAGCTTAGCGTACTATATTATATCTGCAATGGGCAAGCGACTGAAAGCATATAGTTTGATCCTATGCGTCTGCTACATAATTTGTATCTGCAATATGAATTATGAAGATGTATCAAGATGGCCAAAGTATGAGGGTGGCAGAGTGATAAACGACGCACACTTAAATATAACCACGGAACTTGCAAACGTAGGTTGTTGGTGAGTGCCCGATCCTGTGCCTTCGAACACGCTGGCTCCTAACTAGAGAGGAGAGTGGGGGTGGTTCGACCTCTCCAGCGCAAACGAAGGAAAGAGTTATTCAGCTAAAATGGATAAAGCAGTGGAATTATGTGGACGAAGGAAATGGAGTGGAAAGGACAGAGATCAATGGGGGAAGCGAGTGTAGGAAAATGAAACACTGTCAAGTTCTAATGTTTGCACAGAGTTTGTGATTTGGTTAGGGACACGTTGTATTATGGCACTGCCTTCCTAACTTCACTGATTCTTTCATCAAACCAGCTATTCATACATTCAGTCATATGCCTACATACAAGTAATTGTTACTCTAAAGCTGGGATTTTTTGCTATCGGCGGAGGAATCCTCTGATGCCAATCAGGTAACTTTACTACCTTTGTTCCGTACCTTTACAGAATTTGACACTGGTGATATTTGGGTCCGTACGCATGAAAACCTAAGTGACTGACTCTATTAGGCGCCAGTTGGACCTTAACTGACTCTCACTGGCTATTCTCCTGTATCGGCATGCATCTGGACATAAAGGCATGCAACATCTCGTTTCGCTGCCACAATGCATCGGTTACGTGCTGTCGCAGACAAGTATAATGCCAACTATCTTTTGTTAACTGCTCTTTAAATAGACATGTAATCGGTTTGCAGTAGGCATGGTAAGGTATCGAGTCTGCCTGTTGCAATCAACGGTGTCATTGCGGACATTAGGTAAGCAATCGAGGACGCTTCAACACAGGAACAGCGCTCTGAGCCAATCTCGTCGGCAAATGCTCAATCGCCTTCCACAAATAAGTATATAAAAAAATGTGTCGCAGAGCGCAGGACGGTGTTCCACGGCTCGCACATCCTTCACGTCAATTGGCTTCAGTGATTTGCGACTCACCTTGCAAGCATTCATAGTGTGAAGCGATCCCCCTATCAGTGCGTAATCCTGCACTGCTGTACTGGGAGGAGCAGATCGATCACGAGTGCACCAATGACCTCATGAATAACAGCATGTAGGAGTCCATAGAGTTTGATTTTAATGTCCTGGTTACCAAAATTTTGTTTTATTTTTGCTTTGGTGGCCGCAGTGGCACAAAAACTCGCGCAATCAGATCTGTCGTATAGTTCCATCTCTATTGCTCGAGGCTGTCATTACGTCAACTTAGGAGCAGTAAAACAAAGACTTAGCGTTTGCTATAGGTTTCTTAACAAAGACTTAGCGTTTGCTATAGGTTTCTCTGTTGCTGATGCAGTGCGCTCGTAATGCGAGTCGAATTCGCAAATTCGTCATTATTTTCAGGAGCCTACTTATCTTATGCAGTCGCAATCTTGTAGTGTTCATTATGGGAGGACAAAATGAATGCAAACAGCTTTACGTTGACGACATGGAAATGAGTGACGGCGGTGTGGTGTTGGGAAGAGTTGAGCCGATGTCAAAGAGAAGGCTCTTCATTTTCCACCTTGCATACCACATTACGGAAGTGCTTCTGCATCAGCACCTCGCGCATTAGAGCGTCCATTACCATTTATGACTTGCTTGAAGTTAATTTTTAAGTTCCATTCTTGTAGCTGGCTTAAAACATCAGCTTCTCTTTGTAGGCTCCCCTGATGCAGCAACCGTTAAAGCGCATAGGCGCATCCGCAGTGAAGCATGTTTGCCCTGTAGAAGGTAAGCCTTCGGAGGCGCACGTCCAGCCAGGTCCATTGGTTAACATATTGACAGAATCCACTTTCAACATGGAATATCCAGGCCAAGATTTGCCAGATCCGAAGCATGAAGGCAATCGCAAATATAATGCCAGTTCAGGTGGCTGGTTGGTAAAATTCGCGTTGTGGGTTACTTTGCACCATCATTAGCAATATTAAAGCAAGGTAAATGAAATTTTGCGCAAAAATCATGTCTTAGTGTGTCACAGGGGAGAAAAAAAGGCAGCGAATTGTGGGAAATAAGTAAATGTTGTTGTTGTTTCCACTGGAATTTTTACTCATTTATGATTATTTATTTCTTACCTTTTGGAATCTGTTTATCCATTTACGTCATTTACGATTGCAAACTTGCATTACAATTCGGGTGCGAACTAGTCCACAGCGTAAAACCGCCAGACCTCTCCCAAAACTGGCACTAAAAAAGTGCCATTTCCTCAGCACTTGAGAGCTGGTGAATCTCAGCCTAGCGATCCCAGTTTGGTAGTGAATTCTACCAATACCGCGATTCGCTCGCTCTTCTATGGGAGCAAATTAGTACGCAGATCTGGCTGGATATGGGGCTGTGTAGCTGCTCCTCTTCGGCCCCCACCTAAGCCAACTCATAATGCTTTTGAAGCCGTGCGGTAAAACAAAGGCCAAACAGCAATAAAAGCTAGCATTTTGTCAAAATATAATAAGAAATTGGTGACTAGATTTGAAAATCCTGTACGTTTGCGACCAATAATATTTGGGTTTCTTTGTGCTGGTTTTGTGTAGAAACTCTCATTGCGCATCCATTGCACTTATGAACACAGATACATCAGCAATGTTGACTTGTTAGCGATAAAGTAATAAATTTTTCCAAAAACAACATGCTTATGTCTTCTACGATTGAATAATTTGTCTGGTCGATCCTTCGCAACTTCACATAGATGATCCAGGAGTTACCTTGCTTTAATTCAAATTCACTTCAGGCAAAATAATAAACATAAGCTTGGACTGTTAATCACCATGTAGACTGTAGCTCTAGAAGTTCTCACAAGCGTTTACTTTCAAGCCATGTAATGCTAGAACAAAGATGGCGGTGACGTTTCAGCTGCGGAGTATAGTCGTTTCGAGTGGGCAAAGAGCGTTTAATCCTAAATTACCCACATTTTGAAGGGTCTCTACAACATCACGGCCTCTAATGGCACTACTAACGGATGCAGATTTGTTTCCTGGGCTGTCAGCTGCAATCAACTTTGGCCCATCTGGGCCTGAGTCGTATACCCAAGCGAAACAGCGAAAAGTCATCAACTAGATTGCAGAGGATAGCCCTACTTTCATTCCTCAGTAGATAGCGGATTCGGTCACGGATCCCAAGCACACAAATTATGTTTTAGGTAAAAGTTTATGTATCTACAATTTTTTTGTCTTGACTTCNCTCAGTAGATAGCGGATTCGGTCACGGATCCCAAGCACACAAATTATGTTTTAGGTAAAAGTTTATGTACCTACAATTTTTTTGTCTTGACTTCATGGAAGCCTCCAAGGTGCTCAAGATACTTGGTTTGAGAGAAGGAATTTCGTTAGTAAAAGTGCTGACAAAGAAGGCTAAGGAAGAGAGAAAGCAGTAACAGGAAGAAATTTTGCCCAAATTCTTCGTTCAAGTGGTGGTTGGACTGTTGAGAGATATCGGGCTGGTAGATCGTGCAGTTAACATTCTTCATCGCTAGCCAGCTTCGCTAGGTCATTCATATCGCTTCAATGTGCTAAAGGAGTTTTTTTGAGCACTTTACAGCAAACTTAGACTGCAAATAAGTTGTAATAACAGTAATCATATTGAAATGTCCTGCATTTTTGGATTGAACAGAATCTTATGCTCCTTGCAATGCTGCCTGATAATGGGTGTGGAGGGAGTACATAGTCTTACATACAAACTCGAGGGACCGCATCTTCATGCAAAGGAGCTGTGATACAAAGGAAATTTTCGTCGTTGTATTTACATGGCAGTATCACACAATGGCTTACCTCTTTTGCTGATTAGCCATTTCTCTGCGTTTGATTCGGGAGACACAAGTGTGTTTTAATAGCTTAAGACGGCTACAATTTGACCAAATCTCAAAGCCGCCTATCTTGTATTTATCCACTGGTCCATCTTCCTCATTAAATGCGCTTTTTGTCAAGTGTAGAGTCTGTTGCAATAGCTAGAACATTAGTATCAGTCAACCTCTCGTCATAATCGACCACATTATAAACGATCCAGCTGTGTATAATGTCCTCAAAGTGCACTGAATGCTAAAGGACCAGTCATTCTTGTAAAGTGGTAGGGAAGGCGCAAAGCAGTTTTGTAAAGTGGTAGGGAAGGCGCAAAGCAGTCAGTCAGTTTTGACCCCCACTTAATGTCAGATTTTGTCTTGATCAGCAATTGCTATATTAAGTAAATTAGGGGTGGCTTTAGTCCCTAAGGTGTTTATCATTGGTGTTTATCATCCTGCTTATCAGCCAAACTTCGCAAACCTTACTCCCACCTCTTCAAGACAAGTAAAATAGTAGATGCAAAGCTTCTTAATTCATTTTCATTGACAGCATATAGATTTTTTACTACACGCACAATGTGCGCGATTCCGAGGTTCTTGTAGGGACGGAGGCAACGACCAACACAACCACACGTGATCTCAAACCAAGAGAGGAGAGAAATTATGGAGGGAGTAATGCTCAAACTCCAAAGCGCACTTGAAGGCATCCTCATCTGCCGTTTCATGGAGAGCATTTTCAAGCTTCTTGATGTTACCTGGCCACTCACTAGAGTAGTTTTTGGGTTGTGAAGCCTAACCTGATAAATGAGCTTCCAATATGGGCGGAAAAACAACTCCAGATTTCAAATATCTGAGCTCATTAGCGCTATAGAAGCCTTTTTAAACAGTGGAGGGTTCCATCAAACATTGCCACAGAATCATCCGGAATAATTCAAACATTGCCACAGAATCATCCGGAATAATATGACTGCCCTAGAGTTGTGAAACGATCGATTAGGAAAGCATAATCTTTCCCATAGACAAAATGCAGGGAATAAACAAAAAGCACGATACCGCAGTTTGTAGCGTAATTTAAAAATGAACCCTTAGATCAGCGAATGTTAACGCGCAGTAAAAAGGCACCTTTGACTAATATACATGATATACCCTATGCAGTGATGTTTTGCTTCTGTTAAAACCTTATTTACAATTCTAAAATAAATGCTTCGTCCCCTGCGAGACTTTTCTAATGGCACATGATCAAAGATTTGCATATATATTTGTCAGACAGGTAGGAAATGTTACTGCCGGCATGGCTTAGGAATCAGTTTACCCTCCAAAGGCAATGTGGCCAAAATTTTTTACCCTCCAAAGGCAATGTGGCCAAAATTCAAGAGGCAAACCATGTGCAAAGTACTGCAATTGCAGTTAAATCAGAAGAATAGAGGCGGAATGTGAGTTCATGCGGATGAAACTTTCCTCCCCCTTTCAAGTCTGCCAAACCAACCATGAAGGAGCAAAAAGCACTTCATCTTTTCCCTTTCCTCTTTGACGCGGCATTTACGTTAATTAAATTTTTCAACAAACGTTCTTGTTTGTCACCCACTTGCCATCATAAGCTCACGTAAGTAAATATGTCGGTCAAGGACTTCTTGCGGCCTTAAAAATATAGATTTTTGATTATTAAAAACAGTTATTAATTTCATGGCAAGGACCTACATCACTTTACTTTTGCGCTAACAACTGATGGGTGCGAGTCTAGACTTATGGGGAGGATTCTCACGTCATTTCTTGCATGAGATATCTATCATTTGCCCGTGTCACACTGCTCATAGCAAAGCTCCTCCGATTCAAAGCCATCGTCATTAACCAGGAGTGTGTTTCACTGCTATGTTTGAGATACAGCTGACATACTAGCAGGCTAAGATGACATTGGGCAAAGATAGAAGGCACGAATGACTGCAGACACACTAACGGATGTTACTAAAAGCCATTCAACGGTATGACCTCCATCTCATCTGTCCATTCATTTCAGCATTTCATAGAACTCCATGCAGTGACCCAGCAATGATACTAGCCGTCACCTCAACAGCGTCCTCATTCTCTTCTACAATCCGAATCTTTATTGCTAGACAGTGGTGTGGCAAGTACTTCAACGATTGTACGCACGTGACACGGTGTTCATTTTCAACCACTTTTAGACAAAGCTCTAATGTAAAGTATTAAGCAACGAGCTGTTTAAGCATTGCTAGCAAGATTTTACAATCACTTATGCTGAGTTCCTTTGGGTAGTGATGGTTTTCTTGCACTGTGTTGCAATGTGCAACCTAAAAAATGACAATATCTCGATTCTTTACGCAACACTTTTATTCCGCTGCCTTGTGTAACCTCGCGCTCTCATCTCAATTATATAGCATGTTAATGGGAACCCACCCTTGGACACAGCAATGACCAGAATAGAAACGCAGCAGTTAAGGTTAAATTATCGTCTTGCATTGGGTGCATGTCTACTCGCAAAGCGCACCGATGAGCGCATGTCTGTAGGTGACAAGTTAAGGCAGCTCTGTCAAGATCCCTAAAAAACAAAAAAGTTTTTGGCTGTCTCACTAGTATTTACATGCAGAGTTCCATGAAATACTAGGTGGCTTATGCATTCACGCTCAACTGTTGATCATAAGACATTACTCTGGCATCGTCTGAACTATCCACGCCACCGATGCAATGTTTGCCTTGTCATATCCACCAGGCAAAGCCTAACTAATTTCACATAGTCAGGCTGCTCCAAGTCAGAGCCTTCACGATTCGTACACACAAGTCTCCACACATCAAATGCTCTTGCCCTACTGGGTCATTGTTTTTAAGTGATGAGGTAGTAGGTTACCGTAAATATCACTAAAACTTATCGAATTCAGCTTACATAGTAGGATTTGTTCGCAGTCTATAAAAACAATCTGAGCCAAATATCTGCGAAAAGGAAAAGACAAAGGTGTTGCTAAAGTGCACATTGTAAAATGTCTGGTAGACAAAGGGATACCCACAAAAATGGTGTGTACGCATATGATCAAACATTACGTCGAATCCTGAGTGTTCTGCGAAGCATTCTGTACAGTAAATGCGTATATCCAAATCCTCCGTTTGGACTGCAGCAATGTAAGACAAAGCATAAATTTGGGAGGAGTTTGAATTGAGAGTCAGAGCAATGGCTGCGAATTAGTGCGCACACTGGATGCCAGTCGGATATTAACAGGCGGACACTCACCGAAATGTGTTTCAAAGAAGTGTCTGCGGAGTAAATCAAAGTTTGCGAATGGTTCAAAGCACAGACAGCACAATTTGTGATCGTGGACTGTTTTAGAGTTTTAAAAGAAAGTGAATTTTAGCTTTTAACATGCAAGAGGGCGCAAGACGAGAGTGATAAAAGAATTTAGTAATTTGTATTGCCTTTTTGATGCCACTGGACCATTCCGAAGGTTTCTTGAGACATTGAGCAAATTGGACAACGCAGGTCCAAGGTTGCTGAAACATGTTAAACATGTGCTAAGAGGGCGCTAAATCCGTGATGCAATTTATTTGATTTGACTGATTGTTACCTGATTCCTCACAATTTCGACTAAACAGGAGCTATCTCACTCAATACACTCATTTTATTGTTAAACAAGCTCAAAATTCTTATGCACAAAAACAAATACTTGAGCGCAAACACAGCTTTACTTATGTACAGTTTCAAATCG